>SNQJ01S0013756.1:159143-203525 GCA_010110895.2 Picea sitchensis
GACTACTTTATTATTTAAATAATTTATCTTTACTCACAACTTCTTGTTGCAACTAACTTTTCTATAATTAGTCAATTCATAACTTCTTTTCCCTTAACTAACTTCTTGTTGTTGCAACCACTTTATTATTTAATTTATTTCTTAGTCAACCACTTTGACCATTCAATCTTCTCATCACAACTACTTTACCATAATTAACAAACTCACAACTTCTTGTTGCAACTAATTTATTTTTAATTATTTTCTTAATGCAACAACTATACCCATTATTAACTCCTAGTTACCATCAATTTGAATAGTACACTTCTTCTAGGATCTTCTAGAATAATTGACTTCTTTGACCTTCTAGGGGCTTCTAGATAACTCATGAGGGTTCTCCAAATTCATATGGCCATAACTCTCTAACCGTGAGGAGTAATGTGACGTTCCACATATCACCGGAAATGACATGACATATATTATACATTTAGAATAATATTACATGTAAATTCAATGATCTTCATGCCTTTATACCTCAAACATACTCGGGTCCATTACCCATGCCTTTGTGCTACCAAAATTCGCTACCGGATTTCTCCAAGGGTTGACATCAATCAGTAAGGGTTAACATCAATCTACAATATCACTCTCCAAGGGTTGACATCAATGACAACCAACAATCCATACCAACTGTCCATCAACCTAGCCAATTGTCTGATAGAGACTATGTTTTTAGTGTGCAATATAACAATGTCAGTTATGCTAGATGAATGGTTTCTCTATGTAGTTTTTGGCCTTCATATGCATATCCTATGAATATACTTTTTGTTTTCTTTGAAATGTAATGGAAGGGGAAACAAATTCCAATGGAAGAATGTAATATTTAGGATCACTTTCCCTTTAGGCTATCTTCTTTTTTTATAGAAATCAATAGAGACTTTTGGCTCTGAAAGGGTCAAAGACCGGAAATTGTATATTTTGATCTCTTTCGAAAAATAAAAAACAAGAGGAAATGAGTTTTTATAGTTGTATTCAGAGATAGTTCAAGATGCCACAAAACAAGCATATTTTTTTTTCTTTCACCATGCACACCACATAATAAGTTCCATAGAAAAGGAGGAAAAGGTCAATAAGGAAATAAACTCACCCCACAACCAATCAATTATAAATTATTAAATTGAAATCCATCATTTATTTTAATTATTCAAACATATATATGATTAACTCTCTTTGCACATGGTAATCCAAAGGAAAAGACACTCCTAACTATGAGTTAAAGCCAGTGATCAAAGTACACATCTCAACATTATGTTTCATCAAATGGATAACCAAAACAACTTACTAACTAACCCTCTAACCAACCATGATCAAGTACATGAAACACCACATTAGTCTCTATGTTATCTAATCACTAATGAATAATACAATATCAACCTATGGTATAACCTCATTATACAATATAAGTGGGGTTTTAAGATGGAATGCATTTCAATAATTTCATAGATATAATGTACAAAATTCAAAAATCTTAACAATGCCACGCAGTAACAAGGTTGATGATAACAATTGTTGATGTGGAGCGGATGTTAGCATTTAGGTTGTATGGTGTATGCATATGTGTGAAACCTCTTTGGGTGTACTATGTGGAATGAAATGTTGTGTTTTATTGTGAATTCATTCATACAATTTGTGTAGCTATTTTGTTGTAATCTTGTGGTATATGCTGCCAAAATTCCCTATCATACACTCTATGTTATTCAATGTAAAACTCACCTTAAGGTAGCTACATATTAAATGATATTTATCCTTTACCAAATAATATTATAAAATAAAAATAAAAATATGTATATGTTTGTAAAGTCTTAAATTTGATTTATAGTAACATGTTCTTTACCCTATGCACATCTTCATCCTACAAAACTACAAAGGAGAAATAATGAACCCAAAAAATTAAAAAATCATAACCATTTTGAAACTAGCTAAACCATAGTGTTAGTAGGAGACATCTCTCCTTTGTCATTGTCGACCAATACTCACAACCAATGTGGGATAACACATAAGGGGATATATTATTTTATATTTGTAGAAGTGATTCTAGGATGACACAAGCTAGGCATATCCAATTGTTTTTTTACACATTCATCTCAACAACATGTCCCAAAAAGGAGGAGGAGAAATGTAAGTGAGCAAGTATACTCACCCTACAAATAATCAACCTGTATCTTAGTAGGAGACACCACTCCCTTATGATTGTCCCTATTGGCATGAAAATCATGGTATGTTGGAGATTATACACTATAGTTGACCAGCCCTCATAACCAATGTGGGAAAACACATAAGAGGGGAGGAGATTTTATAGTCATGGAAGTGTTTCCAAGATGCCACATGATCCAGGTGGATATTGGTGGCCACCTGCCTATTCCTCTTGGACACACACCATTGTTTCTTTCAGTTTTTCAGTTTCCTTAATTGTAGCACAATTTACTATTTTTAGCAGTTTTTTGGGTCCTGAACTTCCGAAGCCGTTTTGAGGCCCTAAACGACGTTTTTTGGGCATGAATGCTCCGACGAATATGAGACCGTTTCCGACTCAATATTCATTATCAGTAGTGTATTCCTCGGATAGATATTTCTAACGATGTATCATGTGGGTCAAACGGAGATAGTATGCTAAAGTTACAACCCCGGGAAATTGATGTACCAATTTACCCCAACGGGGCCCATATTCTGGCGTTTCATCTCCTAGGGTTAGGCTTTTGTATGTTAAGGGTTTTCCATTGTTTCTCAATAATATATAGGCCTTCGAGCCTCATTTTAACATAGAGTTCATAGGCCAGTAGTCGCCACATCTGTTCTCAGAGATAAGCTACCAGCGCCCGAGCTATTTTATTTCCATTCTGTCTATAAGCATATTTCAGTCATTTGTTGTTAATGAAATGAAGTTTTACTTCCGCTGCATATATGCGTTTATGTGTATTTATGTATTTCATTGTGTTCCTTCATAAATCCGAATTAGTGATATCAGAGCAGTCTGCTCTTTCTCGATCCTTCTTTGCATGTCCCCAACGAGATCGGTGTATAAGGAGTTAGGGCTCGATCTGGTTGAACCGTTGCAAGATCAACCTCACAAACCCCGACGGTTGCCCATGGGGGAAGAAAAGAAAGATGAGGGAGCAAGAGATCCCATGAAATTATTTCTCGAGGAGGCCCTTGAGAAACAAAGGAATGCGATGATGGACAACTTTGCCCAGATCCTTCAACGGCTGCCCACTGGCAGCGCATCTACATCCAACAACCACTCTGGAGGCACCACTCCTTTTAAGGTACAATTAAACTTTGACATTCCCATATTTGAGGGCCAAATAGATGCATATGGCATTGATAGATGGTTGAATCTGCTAGAAGGATATTTCTCGGTTCATGACTTTTCTGACTGAGAAAGGATTATTTTTTCACTCCTTAAAGCCGCCCCCCATGTCAAGGACTGGTGGGAAACCTACTGGCAGCAATAGAGCGAGGGGGAACCCTCTCTGTTCTCATTCATACCCACTTGGAATTATTTCCAAGATGCCATCACGGAACAATATTATCCTGTGGGGAGCTATGAGGACAAATACATACAATGGACTATGCTACGGCAACAAAGAGACCAAGATGTGCATGAGCTGACGAATCTATTCCATACCCTACGCACAAAGTTGGGTATCAAATATTCTGAGAAACATTTGGTGTTAAAGTACCGTAGTTGTCTTCATAAATACATTCAGGAGGAAATGGAGTTCCTCAATATCTCCTCTCTTAGTGCGTCATAACGGTATGCTGCCAAGATTGAGCAGAAGTTCAAACAGAAGAAGAGAGACTTTGGGTCTGCAAATCAAAAGCAAGGGAAAGGTACCCCCAAACCGTTGAACAAAGGACCAAGCCAAGACGAGGCGGCCCAGGACAACCCGCCAAAGCCACAATCAAAGAACAACATTATGAAGCCAAAAAAGGACACAGAGAAGTGGTGTGAGTCCCATAAGAGCTCCACTCACAACACAAGTGAGTGTTGGGCCAAGCAGTCACTGGTAACCAAGTTGAAGGATTCTAAATTAGATGCAGGCTCTAACTCTGAATCAGAACCCGACAAGGGTAATGACAGGGGGAAGCAAACTATTGATGCGGAGCCCAATGCCACCGTTGCCACCACGAATATCTAGAAGAAAGAACCAGAAGATCCAGAGGAGGTGGAGCACCTCTTCCATTCCCAGATGTGGGTAAAGGGTTCCCCGTTGTAGTTCATTGTCGGCAGCGAGAGCTAGAAGAACCTCATCTCAGTAGAGGTCATGAAACAACTAGGCTTGCCAACCACAATACACCCACAACCATACACCATCGGGTGGCTGCACCAAGGACGGGACCTCCGTGTAAGCCAACAATGTCACCTTCCCTACAACATCAAGCCCTTCACAGATGAGGTATTATGTGACATTACTCCTCTTGATGTTTCTGATGTATTATTAGGCCAACCATACTTTTGGAAGCGACATGTTGTGTATTATTCTAGGCCTCGTGTTTTTATTATTACTTTGGGAAATAAGTTGTATAGGATATCGGAAATAGCACTGCCTACAGCCATCTCTTTGGTTACTGCAAAACAATGAAGTAAGAGCATTGCCAAAACTAAGAAAAAAAAATTCTTGATTATCTGCCCTCAGGGAAAGAAGAAGACTACAACCACGACCTCCAGACAGGGCCCCTCTGTATGAAAGAAATAGATGGATAAGGTTGTGGAGGAGTACGAGGACATCTTCACCTCCCCCGCAGGGGTGCCTCTACACTTTCAGGTCAAGCACCCCATTGATCTGACCCCAAGTGCGTCGTTTCCCAATGGACCGATCTATCGACGCTCTGTTCTAGAGAATGATGAAATCAAGAGGCAGATTTAGGAGCTATTGCAGAAAGGTCACATCTGGCCGAGTTCATCTCCCTGTAGGAGATTGATCGTGCTGGTGCAGAAGAAGGATGGGACTTGGAGACTCTACATTGACTATCGGGCACTGAACAATATCACTGTCCAGAATAGGTACCCGATCCCATGGATTGATGACCTTTTGGACCAACTCAAGGGGGAAAAATATTTCAGCAAAATCGACTTGAAGTCTAGGTATCACCAGGTACCAATCGAACCCTCTGATGTGTGGAAGACTTCCTTCAAATCCAAGGAGGGCCTTTTTGAATGGTTGGTCATGCCTTTCGGGTTGATGAATTCCCCTGCAACCTTCATGAGACTAATGGACGACATCTTGCGACCATTCACCAACTCATTTGTAGTGGTGTACTTGGCTGACATTCTGATCTTTAGCCAGACTTGGGAAGAGCACCTCCACCGCATCCGACAAGTCCTCCAAACACTGCGACAACACAAGTTGTGTGCCAATTTGGAGAAGTGCACTTTTTCCATGACCCAGGTTCAGTATCTGGATTACATTATTGATGAGCCAAGGGTGCATGTGGATCCAACCAAGATCCATCATTTGGCATTGGCAAGCCCCAACCACCCTAACAGAACTCCGCAGCCTTTTGGGTCTTGCCAATTTATACCATAGGTTTGTGTTGGTATTCTCTCATATCACTTGGCCCTTGAGTCAAGTCACCAAGGGAGGAGAGAAAGAAAAATGCTTTTGGTCTGAATCTCAATAGAAGGCGTTTGACGATTTGAAGCATCGTCTCTACTCTACACTAGTGCTCACATTACCAGACTTGCAACAACCATTTGAGATTGAGACAGATGCCTCCGACTATGTTATTGGGGCAGTCCTTACTCAACAGGGGCATCCAGTGGCATATCACAATGAGACACTTTTCGACACATTCCAGAAGTATCCCACTTATGACAAGGAGATGTATTCCATTATGCAGGCTTGCCGACAATGGAAGCATTACATTTTGGGAAAGGAAACGGTCATCCACACATACCATCGACCCTTGCATTTCATACAGACACAAGGGAAGTTGTAGAATGATTGCCATCAAAAGTGGTCCACATACCTGCAACAATTTCATTTGAACATTAAGTACAAGAAAGGAAGCACCAATAATATTGCAGATTGCCTCAGTCGACCCCCTATCATGTCACTAACCACGATGTTCAACTCTTGTGGGCACAATACTTTTGATTGGACACTTCTCTACAAAAGTGATCCATAATTCAGCCACACATACAATACGCTCTTAGAGGGTAAGCAAGTTCCTAATTTTCACCTCCAGGATGCCTTGTTATGTCACCTAGGACATCTTTGTGTTCCTTCAAGAGAGAGTGCCAAGATGATTTGGGAGGTGCACTACAGTCGGGTCGTTGGGCATTTTGGGGTCGAGAAAATCGTGGCAGTACTGCAAAAGTATTTCTATTGGCCGAACCTTCGACAGGATGTTGGGAAGTACATCAAGTCTTGCACTGCTTGCATCATTGTCAAACCGACCATCAAGAAGCAAGGCCTCTATACTTCGCTTCCCACCCCTAGTCGACCTTGGTAATCCATCTCCATGGATGTCGGGCCTTCCTTCTACTAAGAATAACAATGACTATGTTTTTGTGGTCATCGACAGATTCTCAAAGATGTCCATTATGATGGCCTGCAAGAAGAATATCACAGCAGAAGCCAATGCTAAAATCTTCTTTGAGAAAGTGTGGGTACACTTTGGGATCCCACAGTCTATCATCTCAGATCGAGATAGTAGGTTCCTCAGTACATTTTGGTCCAACCTCTGGTCGATGTTGGACACCAAGCTCACCAAGTCCACAGCTTTCCATCCGCAAACTGATGGCTAGATAGAGGTTTTCAATCGGATGATTTAACACACTCTGCACATGTACAACTCAAAGCATCCACAAACATGGGATGAGAGCCTCCCCTATGTACAACACAGCTACAACCAGGATCTCCATAGCTCAACCCACCACAGCCCCTTTCAGGTGGGCTTGGAATTCCAACCACTATGTCTCATTGACGTAGCCATGCCATTTGCGGTTGCTCAGGCAGATTCAGCCCATGTCCAGTATGAAGATGACAAGGAAAACAACTTCATTGAGTGCATTCAGCACATCCGCCAAAAGTTTCATGACATCTTGGACAAAGCCAATGCTAAGTACAAGCAACGACATGATCAACATTGGGTGCCACACAACTTCCAGGTGGGCGACAAAGTGTGGCTACATTTACAAAAGGAGTGCCTTGCTGGACCCTACCACAAGATTAGCCCGCTCCGATATGGTCCATACACCATCACCAAGGTTGTAGGGGACAATTCCTTTGAGCTCAGTATTCCACCATTCCTTTTTCTGCACCTAGTGTTCAATGTCAACCGCCTTTGACCCTACTTTCCACCTCTACTGGACACATCCAACATGGAAGAACAACTCACACCAACAGAGTTAAACCCATATTGCATGGAACAAGCCACAAATGATCAGATTATGGACACATAGATCAAGAACACCCACCAGAAGAGGATCCAACTATACCGAGTTTTCAAAGTAGGCCAACTCCTTCACCAGGGCAAGTGGATCACCAGGGACCAAGTTCAGCAGAAGTTTCCTCATCTCATGGAGGAACTCAACGCAATGGGGACCATTTCTTACTAAGGGGGGAGGAATGATCTAGGTGGATACTGGTGGCCACCCACCTATTCCACTTGGACACACACCATTGTTTCTTTCAGTTTTCCAGTTTCCTTAATTGTAGCACAATTTACTATTTTAAGCAGTTTTTCGGGTCCTGAACTTCCGGAGCCATTTTGAGGCCCTAAACGACTTTTTTTGGGCATAAATGTTGCGGCGAATATGAATCTATTCCAGAATCGATATTCATTGTTAGCAGTGTAGTCCTTGGATAGATATTTCTAACGATGTATCGTGTGCATCAAATAGAGATAGTATGCCAAAGTTATGACCCCGGGAAATTGATGTACCAATTTACCCCAACGGGGCCCATATTCTGGCGTTTCATCTCCTAGGGTTAGGTTTTTAGATGTTTATGGTTTTCCATTGTTTCTCAATAATATATAGGCCTTCGAGCCTCATTGTAACACAGATTTCATAGGCCAGTATTGGCCACATCTCTTCTCAGAGATAAGCTACCAGCGCTCGAGCTGTTTTATTTCCATTCTGCCTGTAAGCATATTTCAGTCATTTGTTGGTAATGAAATGAAGTTTTACTTCCACTGCATATCTGCGTTTATGTGTATTTATGTATTTCATTGTGTTCCTTCATAAATCTGGATCACCACAAGATATTTGTATCCTATTGTTGTTTCACACACACACAATAGATTCCATAAAGGAGAAGGGAAGGTTAAGTAAGAAATTATACTTGTCTTTGCAACCAATCAACCATTATGTTAGTAGGAGACAACATTCCCTTGTAGTTTCCCCATTGGAAAAATGATCATGATATGTTAGGACTTATATACTATTGTGAACCAATTATCACAACAAAGGTGGGAAAAGACATAAGAGGAGAGAAGATTTTTTCATCCTATAATCAATTCCAAGATGCCACAAGATAAGTGTATATGACTATTGCTTCACATACATGCACCCACATAGCACATCCCACAAAGGAGGAGGAGAAAAATGAGCAAGCAAGTATACTCACACCACAACCAACCATTATGTTAGTAGGAGACACCATTCACTTGTGTTTCCCCCCATTGGCATAAAGATCATGGTATGTTGGGTCTTATATACTACTGCAAATAAACCCTCACAATCTATTAGAAATAATTTTCTTCTAATTTTATCCTTTTATAATTTGATAGGAAAGATTTTCTATAATGTTTATCCTTTCAAAATATATAACCATCATTTATAAAAATTAACATGGAATGCAGAAAATAGTGATTAACACTAGATCCAATAACATAAATCAAATAAATGATATTCAAAAGATTTGTTCTATATTTTAACTAGATTTATTACAAAGATGTAAACAACAATGATGTGCTTTTTATAAATAGAAACTTATCTATTAGAATGTAAAGTATGGCCTCTTGGAGGGTGCACCAATATAGCTCACTCAGATAGGGAGGTAAATCTCATGTTTCCTTCTCATGACTATTGGGATTGCTCACCTAAACCTCATGTACATGGTAAAACCACATGCGCTCAACATGGAAAAACCCCTCATGTACATGGTCTCACTTGTATCCTCTCTCCCTTCATTGTGGCAATCTCCTCCAATGTACCTCTCCAACCAAACTATTCCATCTTAAATAATATATAATGTTGATGAATGGTAGCATCAGACATGTATTTCTACAATGGTCTATGTGTCTAAATGTGTGGAAATCATCCAAAGTCTTCTATCCTTGAATTTACTTTAATTAAAATAATTATTAAAGTAAATTTTTTTTATTAATTAGTTGAGTTATTTATTTAAATGCTAAAAGTAATTAGCATTTAATATTATCCATTAATCTCAAGTGAGGTGAGAAGTAATCTCAACCGTCAATCACTTTGGAGATTAGGGTTAGGTATAACTCAAGATTATAAAAGCAAGGTTGGGGTGAAGGAGAAAACAATTGATACATTGATTAGAGAATAGAAGGAATTTTTCTCAGAGGGTTGGATCATTGGAGGCCCACTGTTTTGATACATTTTACACCTGTTAGTTAGCCTCGTTTACTATCCTTACCTCATCCATATACCTAGTTATTGCTCCTATTATCATATATTTTCATGTTTTTGAAGTCAAATGCCTTTAACAAGCTTTAAGATGTAAAAAATATATTTTTTATTGATTTCCTATGAATAGATTTAATTTCTAGAACATATCCTACTATTGATGATTTTCACAGTGCATTCCCGGTACCACTATCTCAGTTCCAGTACCAAAAATCATTGGTTGATAAATTTCTGCATCTCCAGCCAAAACTCGGTTGCCTAGGTTTTGTCACTGAGACCCTTGACATTGTTTCTTGTTCATCAAATCACACCCAGGTCCAACATGGCAGCCTCAAAGTCGTGGTCAAATATTTTCAATCAAATATGTGCTAGATTAGCAGCAGTAATCTTCCTGAGTGATTTATGAGCTGATGAAGATGAATCTAGAAAATCTAAAACATGGGTTTTTTGCACAACATCGTGATTTAAGTATAACTTGTGTGTATTTCTCATAAAGATAAATATGGAGGAGATAAGGGTGATTATCTAATCTGGGTTTGCCCAGATTTGTTGTTGTGGCGAGTTTTCCCAAATTGCTTAAAACTCAAATTTCATTTGATTTGTTAGTTATGGGTTTGAGGGATTTGATATTATCCTTCCCATTTAATTTCTTTTATAAATATGTAACCAAATGGAAGAAAGGGAGTATTGTAAACATATATCAATTGTTATGGGGATTGAATGTTTAATATTTGTATCTACACTTGGAGCAATGATGTAATTCGATCTCCACTCAATTAATGCCAAATCGACTTGATGATATAACTTGTTCTTTGTAATTGTGTAATGTTGTGTTATAGTTAGCTCATAGTCCATTTGGGAGGGTCCACCAACATGGATTGTGCAGCTACTTTGTACCATAGATAGGTAAATGTGTGTAACATTTCATTTATGCAATTTCTTTGTTTTAATCATGTAACTTCATTCTTAGATAATAGAGCTTTAATATCTTAACTTGTGAATCAATACTTCAGAGTTTTTCTTAGTTAATTACACTCCTTACTTATGTTTATTTACTTCCATTCTTTGAATGGTTAGCCTTTTGATAGCAGAGCCGTAGTGGAAAAAATAAACTCGGGACACTACACTAAAAGAAAAGCAAGGGACATCATAAATATGCTCAAATCTCCCTAAGGGGAAATTTTATTAAACTCCCATTCCCAATATTTCACCATTATACAAATGGTCCCTTTAAATAATATGAGGTGACCATAACAAATACATCAAAATTGGGAAATTAGTTCAATTGTATCCTCAAATTAGAGTCAACTATCTCCTATGATCTCTAAATAAGATCTACATGATTCTCTCAACAATATTCATCCCTACATTCATTCATTTATCCTCATCTTTCATCCTCGTGTAGAATTTATATAATTAGTCTACCTCATTACAAAGCATCATTTAATTTATTTAATTATTCATAATCACAAGTAGGAATTATAGCATACTCCTCCCTTAACAAACACTTGTAACCACATTATTCCTCTTTTTCACTTGGTCATTTGAACCCATTTCATCTTCATCTTCTTTGTCTTCGCTGCTCTCTATATTTTGAGATCTTTGGTCTTATTCATTATCCATACTCGATCCTCTTTATTTTCATGTACCTGCAAACATAAACATTGTTGAATTCCATATAAAAATATTACCATCCACCGGAGTACATGGGTCGCCAACCGTTGTATATGTCGTTTCCCTAGGAAACATTTTCTTGTACATGGTTCATCAACCATTATCTATCACATGTCTACATTTTTGTACCTTTAATTCCCCTTCATCACCATCATCAGCATCCTCATCATGGTTTTCCGACATACCCATAGCCATGCACTTGGTGCTCCTGCATCAAACTCCCAAGGAACACAACTCTTCATGGAATCATGTCCATGTGTTCCCTATCACCTCACAAACTTTTGTTTCATAGTTTTCCACGCAAGCCTCTTTTTCATTAATTTTAATATCTCTTTCATGCTCAACTTACTCAAGTCCCTTTTTCATGACTTGAAATCTTGTTGACTGCCTCAGATCAGCGTTTATGTCAAATGTGGGCTGCCTCAAATCGATGGTTCTTCCCATAGTTGAGAAAATTCTCTCTCATGACTATATCAGTGGTCTCAACTGACCACAAACCCTACATTACAAAGTGGTTTTTATAGTACCATGAACTTAAAAAATTATGGGGAATACATGCCTCATTAGGCTGACATCAATATTGACTTAGGTACATACAATTTCAACTTTCATTTTAGGCTAATCTAGCCTTTATACATATGACAAAGACCATCATTAAAGTAATTTATTCAAGGACCATTTCTTAGGGATGTAAATTTCATGGATTTATTTCATCTACATCACACAATACTTTATTTATACCTTTCTTTGCTTACTTCTTTTCTATTCACACTTCTGTTGCTTCATGTTTTATGCTTTGTTGTGTTTGTCTCCTACTGCTTCTTTCTTTTTCTTTCCTGCACATGAGTCTTTCTATTTCAACTTCCTCTGTCATCAGATTCTATGTCTGTTTTCACTTTGTTGTGGCTCCCTTATGAACCCTTTACCTAACTATCCATATTCATTCTCCTTTCTTCTTATGTGAGCTTCTCCATGCCCACTATGAGCTACAATAAGCCTATGCAGTAACAAATATGTTTCAAACTGCTACAATATACCTCACCAACCTTATCCTCTTAAGCATGGCCTCTTGGTATCTCTGGTTCTCTCATCTAGAGCCTTATGAGCTTCCTATACTCCTCAACTACCATAGTTGTAGGTTTTTTCACTTTCTCACTTTCCTTCAAGAGCTTCACCTGCTCCTTCCTCTAGACAACTCTACCCACATTTGCAACTGTGGAGCTATCTCAACAACTTCTACCCAACCACAGTTGGAAGTTCTTCTTCTTTTTGTTACATCTTTCTTGTTGTAGGGTTCTGCCACAAATATCCTTTTCTCTTTCTGCATCAATCTTGCATTTCTTTGTCATGGAGTCAACATCATATTCATTAGTATTCTTTCTACTATCATCTTCTTCTGTCTTGGAATCTACATCTGTTGGATTACTGAGAGGGCGGGTGAATAAGTAATAGCGTAATTATAATCATTTTTCTTCAAATGTTATATCAATGTAGAATTATCCAATAATGGCTGATAGAAATAAACAATCACACACATACAGTACACCCAGGTGTTTCACGTGGAAACCCAAATTAGGAAAACCACGGAATGATTTTCTTATATGTCTTGAAGAATTACATTCATTGGAAGCCTGCCAAATTCCTTTGTTTTCAGTTGCAAGCTGGAAGGAGGCTCCCAACCCCCTAGTTTCTCAGGGCTGGCTTGAGGAAGCTCCAACTCCCCAATTCTGCATTACAACCCGAGGAAGGGAGGCTACAACCCCTAATGTTCTCGGGCTACAAGCTGGAAGATTGGCTACAACCACATGTGCTTGCCACAATCTGCCACCACGGAAGTGAAGTAGGCCCGATGGAATTAACTGTCACACTATCATTGTGAGATATATTATTGTGAACACATTACCAATCGTCTGAACCATGCATCAACCAATGCATCAACCTATACCTCAACCTATAATTAACACAGTACACCATAAACAAGTTACATCAACCATGTACCAACTTGTAATCAACACGGCTGTAAACAGTGCATCCAACCATGTACCAAGTATGTACCAATCATGTGTCCTTCTCTCAACTATGACTCATCAATATGTACCAACATCATCAACTATACACCTCCCCATGTATGTCGTAACTCATCAACTACTTGTCTCAGCCATGTACTCAACATGTACTGACAAAGCCCTCATCAATTTCATCATCCAAAATCCCAGTTGCTTGGCTCTATAATGAATCCTGCTTTGTAGTCACATTCCGCCAAACCTTCCTTAACTTTAAAACAAAGGAGACTAGCGTTTTCATCAAACATTACTTTAGTCTCACGTACTGATTTTGGGTTAGTCAACAACCCTAGCTGGAAGTAATCATAGCTTTGAACCTATAATGTATAAAGATCTGAAACTGATACACAATGTTCTTTGGTGTGTTTTGTTGCAATTCCTCAAGTGTCACTACTTGTAACCTCTCGAAAAAAAAGTTATAGCAAAATGGCGGCCATAACTATTTTGAATATGGCTTATTCTAGAGCCCTTGTAGGCGTTCCCACTTGCAAATATTTGATAGAATTGATTTTAAAATGTGCACAGAATACTAAATGTCCCCTAACCAACATTTGGTATTATTGAATTTGTATCTTTTATGAAGATGTTATGACGTTTTACCAAGTACTGATTTTGACTAGTTTTGGGGTGGCCACAAACCCTATTTTCCACGGTGTAGCTCCCAAAATACAACGACCCACAAGAGCTGAATTTTTACCAAAGATACTTGGATATGTTTAACACTTTCATAGAAATTTCACGATTCTGAATCGTTATATAAAAAACTTTATAGCAAAATGGTGGTGAGATGACCTGAAAATGGCATACCTTAGAAAGCACCAATCGAATTTTATCCTTCCTTGCATTTTGACCTTGTTTTCACCTTCACTTAGAATTATGGTTTGGATATCCTTGGATTTACCTCAGAAACACATAGATATTAAAATATTCTCAAGTGTGATTCAAATGAGAGAGCCTTGCCTCTGTTAACTCTCAAGTAGCTTCCCCTTAAAAACATTTTCTAGGTCGCTTGGCCCACTTTCTTTATTTTAGGTTTAACTCACTTCTAATTTATCCGTTAAATTTATTATTGGGAAATAATTTTATTTATTCAATTTGAATTATAATAAACTCATCACTTCCTTTGTATTTACCTTTTAAAATCTCTTAAACCACTTTGATTAATTTGACCTTTAGGGCTTCTAGATGACATATGAGGGTCCTCCAACTTGGTGAGGCCATAACTCTCAGGCCCGTGAGGTGTGTGACGTTCTACATACCACTAGAGATGGCATGAAATGTATTATCCATATAGAATAGTATTATCTGAAAATATATCATAACTCATATAGTTACCACCCATCAAAACAAACTTGGGTCCCATTACCCCAACACAGGTCTCCAACTTCTCATGGCCATAACTCTCTAACCCATTGAGGAATTATGTGGCGGATTCCACATACTACCGGAAATTAAATGACAAGAATATCCATATGGGATATTTTCCCTAAAAAAATCAAGAAATGACAAGAAATATCCATATAGGATATTTTCCCTGACAAATTCACTTTCCTTCATCTCATTATTCCACAATTAAGCATGGGTTCTGTTACTCCACAAAGCGCCTTCCCATGAGGGCTTTCACCATAAGGGGATCACTTTGGAGTTCATCCATATTTACTTCTTATCAACCATGAAAAACAATAATGAGTCATTACATCAAGCAATATTGGGTCCATTACCCAAACCTTTGTGCTACGGGTCTTTCTTAAAGGGTTGACATCAATGACAACCAACCTTAATCAACAACATCTCCTTGCATAATTCTTAATATTCCACATAATACCTGCATAAAATTCTTTCTTGTAGGAGGGACATATTCATCCAAAAAGAAAAAGATATTACAATAAAATACACATAAAAATTGCAAGAAATAGAGAAATACAAAAATACATGACTTCTATTAATGAAATAAATGTACAGAGACTGTAAAAATATAGAGTGCAAGACTTGCTAGAATGGTGGCATCTTTATCTCTGAGAAGAGATGTGACAGATATGTTCATTCGAAGGAAAGAAGATGACTACAATGAGGCTCTGAAGGACTTTTTATGATAAACATGAATTCCAAAACCCTAGATATCCAAAAACCTAATCCTAGGAGATGAAGCGCCAAAAGTCATGTGGGCCCCGTTGGGGTAAGTTAGTACATCAACTTCCCGAGGTCGTAACTTTTGCATACGATCTCCATTTTAGGTGTGTGATAGCTCATTTGAAAGGTATTTTCGAGAACCATGCATTATGTCGTCAAACTCTAGCTATGCCTACAATTTGATTATTGCAAGCCAAGAAAACATTGATTAGGGCCCCAAAACAGCCCTGGAAGATGTGCTTACATGAAAACTTTCAAAATAAGCCAGTTGGAATAGGTGGGAAACCACCAATGTCCACCTAGATGTTGTGTAGGGATCAAGGACAACCTCGAAAGTGAAGAATCCACAATTATAGAGAAACGTCCCCTTTACAGAGAAACGTGTTAGAATTAAAATTGTCAAGATGAGCCAGTATGAATTTGGAACAGGTGGGTGGCCACCAATATCCACCTGGATCAGACATCCCCCCTTAGGAAGCAATGGTCTTCATTGCGTTGAGTGCCCGGGGAAGAGGGGAAAGCATTTTCTGAATCTAAATCTTGGTGAGTTGTGTGCCTTGTTGGATTTTATAGCAAGATTTGCCTCACCATTGCAATCTTGCACAAAGGGCCTTTTTCAATTTCCCTATGCAGACTTATATCCCTTTTTGATGATTCCAGAGATAAAAATACATATTTTTCCACATATACGCACCCTATCTATTATACAGCAAGCGCATACATTTGCTGCTCCACTACAACCCATGTACATTGGGATTTGTGCCAGAAAATACAAAATGAAGTCGGGTTTCCATGTCACGATAGGAGATCTCTGATCCTTGGCCTTCCACATACTGGAAACGTTATGACTCGGCCCTTCAATTCCATTTTGAAGGCTATAAATGGGGAAATTCCGAACTATGGAAAAGATGAGAAAGCATTCAACTTTGAGAGCAAAGTTACTCTGGAGAAATTACTTCATATTGAGTCTGCATCCCTTTGTCCCTCAAGTTTGAACACAGTGTTTAGCCCCCAAGCTCTTCCCTTATTGTTGAGACAACCTCATTGTCTCCCTTCTATGAGCTTGCCTTTGGTGGAGGACTGAAGTGGTGGAGACCCAACTGAAAGAAAATTGGTTTCTTGGTTCTGAACCATGCCGAAACGGAAGTCTGTAATGTTTTTCACTTCTATTAATCATTATTAATAGAAATACTCCTTTCCCGTCCAATTAGTATCATAAAAATATATGATTATTATTCATGGGAATGTTTGTTATGTTTATTAATGGATTATGTTATCTAATGTGATAACCCCTTTATATTATCACTATATGCTTGCTTTGCTTGTTTGTTGAGAACTTGTTGCAGGCACAAAGCTTTGGGTCGAAGTGCTCAACGGTGGAACATCATCAAACGTTGGATCGAGGTAGGCTTCTATCTCATCTTGTTCTCACATTGGTTTATATAGCATATGTTGGAATTGAGTTGATTTCTGCAGTCATACCTATCTGTTGTGGTTTACCCTGGCCATAGAGAGTTTTTCCCTCATAACAGAAATGGCAACTCCATTGTGGAAGATTTTCTTTCTAAGGGTTTGAAGTGTTTTTTCTCCTTGCATTTCTCTTTTTTCATTCCTGGTTCTTGTCATATCTCTGCTTGACAGATTTTGTTCACTCTGGGTCTGATTTTTCAGCCTTTTCTCCCTTGCCTAGCCTTGTTTTAAATATTGTACGCTCCTTATTGCCTTGACAGTTGCGTATGCTCTTGTTGTCTCACTACTAGATGCGTATATGAACTATGTTCTTCTGAACAGTCGCGTATAGCACTTTTCCTTGCCTGTTTGCTTGGTTTGGTGTTTGTTGGGTGGGATTTGATGGTTGTTGAGTCTTCTTAGGTCTCTGTAGTGCATGTTAAGCGTCTCTTGATTGACAGGAAACCTGTTTGTAGTTGAATTTCTCGGCGAAATCTTTCTCATCTTTTCATTTTTTGAATTGTCCTTGTACTTTGGACTGTGTGCTTGGTTGCTTGGTATTCTGCTTGGGTTATGTTTGTTTATACACAGTAGAATATATATATATATATATATATCAAGTTGTTTTTCAATCCTTGCAATTTATTTTTTAAGTAAATTGAAAATACAAAAAAAATATAGGCATTTTTCATTGCTTGGTGTTTTTGTCTTTTGAATCTTTATCATTAGCTTAGTGCATTTTTAGTGAAAGATTGCATTTTACTCCTGAATTGCAGAATTGAAAAATCGAAAATTGCATCATTTTTATAAGCATATCATTCATCGAAAAGTTAGAGTTAGACTTTACATCATATTCATATTTAATTTTCTTGTAGAATCATAACATCATGAGTTTCATCTCCATACCTTTTTGAGTAATCACGACCAATGAAATTTACACTTTAAATTAAAATTGATTAGTCACGATTTTATTTTTTAGGGTGCACAAACTAGTCTAGGATTTAGTGCCTTGGAATAGGATTTTGTGAGTAAACTTCTCCAAGGAAATTAAATCATCATATGTGTCTGAGACAGGGAGGTGAGAAGTCCATTGTATAATTGGTAAGATCAGGAGGCTCCACTCACACCAGAGTTAATCACAAGGCCGTATGAAGTTGGTTAAAGGGATATCCCTCGGATACTCGCCTAGCGTCAAAGATATATCTATGGATTTATTCATATCTGGGGATCTTGCTAGTGCCTATACCTCCATGAGAGGCAGTGCTTTCAAGGTTTCGAGCTTTTCTACCCTGCCCATACGGTGGTTCGGACTTACGATTGCTCGCCTGTGCATCGATTATACAGTGGTTTATTAGTTTCTTGACTTAGGTACCTGATAGGTTACTTGTAGGGGTCATTCTATTTGTACCCTAGGTCAGATAGGGGTCGGACAACACATAGCCTTTATGGAGGATTACCTCTCTGGGTGGGTATGACCGAATGGTTGTTAAGCCCATGAGGGCCCCTCTAATTTATTATGTTACCTCCAAAATTTAGCAAGGAGTCTCAAGTCCCTCTTGGATGAGACATACCTTCTCTAGCGAGGGAGGCCACTCAGCCACTTTAGCCCATTTGCATGCATATTGGTCATCTAATTTTTGGTATGCTCTTTTACTACTAGTTGGCCTTAGGAGTCTATATTGAGTTTATTTTTCATGGACAACGGAGTTCATTTTACTCCCTCATTCACTGCTACCCACCCCATGATGTCTACTCAATTCATGGGGGAAGATCCTTCCACTTTTCACAATGGTATGCAGAACTACAACACTCAGTCCACACCTTGGGTCTCTAGTCATTTTTTTGTTGATATGCTTCCACCCATGAAATCCTCACCCTGGTCCACGTATATGAATCCAAACATTGGAGATGGGGGCACCACGGCTCCAATGCCTACTTCTTCGTTTGATATGAGCCAGGCTCCCATGGGATGTTGGAACCTTCCTTCTTATGGATCCAATGCTAGTTATTCTCCTCTAGGAGTCAGTGCTCAAATGGGTGCTTATTCCCCTTATTACCCTCCACCCATGTACCTTTCGTCCACCATGACAGTTCCTTTGAACATTTTCCCCATGACATGTCCTCACATCCCCCAGGTTACTTTGTATGGGGGGAATCAGTTTTATTATCTGGGCTACCCTTTTTATGGAACCCCTTCATAAGGGGGCAACATATATCCTCACTCGGATAATTCCTATCATATATTTGTCTCTTTGCAAACTTCAGTGATGATGACCATGCAAACCTCTTCGGACCATTTTGGTAGAGGATACTACCCATCTAGGCCGGAGCAAAGGGTAAATCAAGATCCTTCCTAGCCTGCAAGGTTTCAAACTCAATCTTTCCCTGGACCTTGGCATCAAGTGCCACAATCCACCACTAGCCCAGTCACTGTCAGTCATATTGATGCTCCATCACCAACCTCTGTCAATCATGTTGGAGATGGGTCAGTATATTCTACGAATTATATCGATAGCCCACACCCAGCCCTTGTCAATCGCGTTGGGGGTACCATTATATTCAACATAGATCATAGAAATGCCACATCTCCAACCTCTATTCATCATGTAGGAGATGACTCTCTCACCCCTGCCAGTCATGTCGAGAGCATGCCACCAGCCATCGTGAATGACGATGGGGGCATAGAGAAACCTAAACGTCCCAAGCGTAAATCTAGATTCTTTTGCAGAACTTGCGAAGGAAACCACCTTACTCGCTTATGCCTGACTACTGTTGAGATACCTGAAGCATGGACCTCTCCCAAGATCCCTTCAGATTCTGAGACGTCTGTCATTTTTTCAGACCTTATTCCTCCTTCAATTGACATAGTACTACCCTCTCCCGACCTCTCCCCCATTGTCGAGGACGATATAACCCCTATCCCGGTTACCGTGCATCCTCTCCAACCTAAGTTTGAAGAGGTAGACATACCAGTACAATCTCTAGATCGTACCACTCTCTTTATAGAGAATGACACATATTCCAGTCATGTCATCAACATCCTTGATCCTTCCCCCCTTGGACGAGAGAGATTTATTCCCTCTCCGAAGGTTCTCTTTCCAAGTCTCAAAGAGACTCCCTTTGATTGGGACAACCTTATAGGGTATCCCACCCCCCCACCTATGTCTTTCCCCGTAAGAGACATTATTCGAACCATCATGGAAACCATGTATTCCGTCGGTGCTTTATCCTCTTCGACTTGGAGAACTTTGGGTTTTCCCAAGCTCATGTTAGCCATTCGTAAAATACTGACATTCCACAGAAGGCCGGTTCGCGAACCTTGGCCTCCCCTGTTACATGTTGATTAGAACAGCATCCACGAGTCTGATTTAAGCTCTTTTTCGACTAGTCTAAAAACTGAAAATATCGTCGAGTGATTTGTCCCTTTTGCACTCGTTAAATTGGACTTGAAAGATCCGAGTTTAATTTAATCTCTTTTCCAACTCATTTTCAAAAAGAGAAAAGATTGTTGAGTGAACTTGTCTCTTTCACACTCATAAATCGGATTAGAAAGGATGTTTATTTGGCATAGTTTTACTCCCTTTTTACACCAAGTAGACTAAAAGACATAAAAAAGGACATTTTTTGGCGTCAAGTTGTGATTGCATCTCATGCCCTTGCTTGTAGTATTGAGCCTTTAGCTAGTTCTCGCTTTGTATTATAAGTCATTTGCCTATGCATTTTTGCATCCTCAACCAAGCAGAGCCTTGTTTATGTCCTTCGCAATTTGACACCCTATACCCAGGAGGGAACATCACCCCGAGTGTCCATCTCCCGCATGCATTTCCTTGCATTGAGCATAGGTATGTTCCACTGTCGGAACTAGTTTTTCTTACTTGCGACACTCGTTTTCTCCTCTGTATCATAGCATTCATTTGTTATGAAAAAAGAAAAAAACAGGACGGGTGGGAAGGGAGTACTATATTATGTTGGTAGCAGTCGTGTCGCCTTTGAACAAAGCACAAAGTTATTGAGTCAGTTTGTCATAGTAATTTTGGGTGTAGCATGGATTTAGGAAGTTGATCTCGTTACAGAGTTTCTCTACCGACTGGTTACTCTTCCAGTCACTATGGAGAGTTTATATAGATGCCTCATGCATCCCACAGTTTCATCATTGAGTCTATGTTGCCTGGGTCTTTCGTATATCTCATGCTCTGGTTCAAAGGAAGTCTATCAACCTGTGTCGACCACTCCTCAGAACTCTTGACTTTGCATGTCATCCATACCCTTAGTTTGTCTCAGAATCACATGGTATTGTATTTCTATCATGCACCCTGGCCCTACTTTCATCATTGGTAGGTAACCTTGAACCCAGCAATTTTCATTTCATCATTGGCCATTATCTGGGTGGTTTCCCTTGTGTTCGACGACAAGACATTTATTCACACTCTGGGATTCATGTAGTGTCTTGGAGGCCATTAGCCTTATTGGTGGTTTCCTCGCCTTTGTCAGCAGTTTTCATTATTGGTTGCTATTCAGAGGGTCTTTTTCGTGTACCGCTTGCACCTAGAACACATGAAATACACATAGGGTCGTTGGTTTGTGAACATGTTCTTCGTCCAATTTCCACCAAATTATGAAGCTCCTACTTTGTTCCTCGTGCTAACTGATGAGAGATGCCTTAATTCTCTCCTTTCAGTGGGTCTTTCTCCATCGACTTCAGCTCATTTATTCTGGATATGGGACCTAGAGTTTTATGAGTACCTTGAGGCTTGCATTCATTAGTGGCAGGCCCTCTCACCATTGACAGATGGGAATACATCAATGTCTCCTGATCAATGGATTCCTCAGGTGTTCGAAACCGACTCCTTTATTCACACTTGTAGGAATGTGCTCGATGCCTTGATACCTACTTTCATTATTGGTAGACTGTCTCGTCTTTGTTAACGGTATACCTCAATGATTGGTAATCAAACGATGTCTCATTATGTTCGAACTAAACTCCTTTATTCACATGATGTAGACTTTCACCTTGGTGGATAGTGTAGAATACTTGAAGACATCATTATGTGATCACAACTTTCTTGGGTTGTTGCTTGCCTTTCACTGGACCAGTACCCATATGACTTCATATTATCATGGGAGATCAGATTGTACTCCATTGTATACATATATATTTAGATTGGTTTTGAGGCTAGTTTTACTGGGCCTTGTTCGTGACTATGACAGCTTTTGGCATGTAACCACATTTATACTTTCCTACTCATGGCCATGGACATTTGTTTTGGTATCTTTTCACATGGATCTGCAATGTATTCTATTGGAAACCATGTATGTAAAGTTAGTGCATAATGTAATGAGAAACTAGTCTTTCCAGTTGGGTCCCCATCACTCCACTTCTGGGTTATTTATAATGTATTTAGGCAATCGTAGATACTCCTTTGATCTCACACATTAGGGGGAATCTGTTATAGCAAGATTTGCCTCACCATTGCAATCTTGCACAGAGGGCCTTTTTCCATTTCCCTATGCAGACTTATCATCCCTTTTTTATGATTCCAGAGCTAAAAATACATATTTTTCCACATATACGCGCCCTATCTATTATACAGCAAGCGTATACACTTGTTTCTCCACTAAAACCCATGTACATTGGGATTTGTGCCAAAAAATACAAAATGAAGTCGGGTTTCCATGTCACAACAGGATATCTCTGATCCTTGGCCTTCCACATACTAGAAACGTTCCGACTCGACCCTTCGGTTCCATTTTGAAGGCTATAAATGGGCCAATTCCGAACTATGGAAAAGAGGAGAAAGCATTAAACTTTGAGAGCAAAGTTACTCTGGAGAAATTACTTCATATTGAGTTTGCATCCCTTTGTCCCTCAAGTCTGAACACAGTGTTCATCCCCCAAGCTCTTCCCTTATTGTTGAGACAACCTCATTGTCTCCCTTCTATGAGCTTGCCTTTGGTGGAGGACTGAAGTGGTGGAGACCCAGCTGAAAGCAACTTGGTTTATTGGTTCTGAACCGTGCTGACACAGAAGTCTGTAATGTTTTTCACTTATGTTGATCTTTAGTAATATAAATACTCCTTTCCCATCCAATTAGTATCGTACAAATATATAATTATTATCCATGGGCATGTTTGTTATGTTTATTAATGGATTATGTTATCTAATGTGCTAACCCCTTTATATTATCACTATATGCTTTCTTTTCTTGTTTGTTAAGAACTTGTTGGAGGCACAAAGCTTTGGGTCGAAGTGCTCAATGGTGGAACATCATCAAATGTTGGATCGAGGTAGGCTTCTATCTCATCTTGTTCGCACATTGGTTTATATAGCATATGTTGGAATTGAGTTGATTTATGCAGTCATACCTATCTGTTGTGGTTTACCCTGGCCATAGAGAGTTTTTCCCTCGTAACATTGGAGAAGTTGTGCTACTTGGTCTGTGGAAGGTTGTCACGAACTTGTTTTTGGTAGGGTTGAATCTGTTCCATCAACCCGTTGTCTCTGGGATTGACGGGGCATTGTGTAGGCACCATCATAGATGAAGAAAAAATATCTTATTTCTCTTCTAGAATCTTCTTCTGTTGGATAGAAGGTGTTAAGGTTGCAGTGGTTACAGTGGCATTTTTTTCATCCTTTGAACAAACTGTGAAGAGGATGAACTTTGCAGGATGAGAGATTACCTTGCAGCATTGTTTTGGTGGAATGGTAATCAAAACTACCTCTAGCATCATGTAGAGATGACCCCACAGAGTAATAATGACACTACAGGATCGAGAGTCATAAAAAACATGATGTTTCCACATATATGGTTTTCCAAAAACAACATCACATACATCAAGAGGGGAAACATCACACACTACCTCATCTTTTAAGGGTTGAATGCCATAGGAAAAGCGGTACTACTGGATGACACAGAGATATCGTCCCTGATGAAGCCACCCGATGTTATATGGATGCAGGTGTGGTGTTGTTAACAACCCCAACCATTTGACGACCTCAGTTGAGATGAGGTTATTTTGGCTGTCTCTATCAACAATGAAATGTAATGGGGTCCTCTTCACCCACATATGTGAATGGAAGAGGTACCCCCCCTCTTCAGGAACCACTGGTTCTTCTGGTTGAATTTTTGCGGTCGCGACAGTAGTAGTGGGGTGTGCATCGACGATCTATTTGTTTTCAATATTTTCTGGATCATATTCTGAATTGGGGTTCGGCTCCTTGTCTTTGACCTCAACCACCAATGAATTTTTCGAGCAACATTCATCGGTGTTGTGCCATGGGATTTTTTGGAAATCACACCACTTCCCAATGTCATTCTTCATCTTTCCTTTACCCTTATTTTCCTATTTCTTGGACTGGCTATCGGTAGGTTGTAGATTAGGGTCTTCTTTACCATGCTTTGGTTGTTGCGGATTTGCAGACCGAAACTCCCATTTGTTCTGGTGCCTAAATTTCTGCTTGATTTTGAAAGCATATCGATAAGCAACTCCCAATGATGAGATGTTTAGGAAATACATTTTGGTTTGGATGTACCTATGTAGAGCCCCATGGTATTTACAAACCAGATGTCGCTCATAATCTTTGATAGCTAACTTGGTGCACAAAGTATGGGAAGTATTTGTGAACTCCAACACTGTTTTTCTCTTCTCTTTCTGCAGTGTGGTCCATCTCATGTACTAGTTTTCATAGTTATCAACAAGGTAGTATTGTTCCTTGACCGCATCCACAAAAAAATCCCAAGTGGGCTCGGCCCCATATATTCTAGATTCCTCTCTGTAACTTTTCTCCCAGTAAGTTTCCCACCAATGTTTGACATGGGGGAGAGCCTTGAGGAGTGTGAAGGTGATCTTTTCCCTGTCAAAAAAATTGTGAACAGAGAAATAACCTTCTAGCATATTTAACCATTTTTCTAAGGCATACACATCTATCTGGCCTTCAAATACGGGAATATAAAAATTAACTTATACCTTGAAGGGAGAAGTTCCTCCAAAGTGGTTGCTTGGTGAAGATGAACCTACTACTATCGGCAGACATTGAAGGACGTGAGAAAAAATCTTCATCATTTCATCTCTCTGTCACACGAGAGATTACTCAAGAAATAGGTTAATAGACTATTATGCTCCACCATTTTTCTTTTCTTCCACCATATATGGTTTCTTGGGCATACAAGAGAGATTTTACTCAAGAGATACAAGCTCGAGACCCAACTTGTTATACTCGGACCTCGTTGGGGACATGCACTGAAAAACGATCAAGATCAGCCTGCTCTGATACCATTGATCTAGATTATTTTCAGAATGAAATGAAATCAAAGATATCACAATGAAATAAACATAAAAATTTCCAGAAATAGAGAAATACAACAATACATGATTTCTATTAATGAAAGAAATGCACAAAGACTGTAAAAATATAGAGTGTCAGACTTGCTAGAATGGTGGCAGCTTTATCTCTGAGAAGAGAAGTGATGGCTATGCTCATTCACAAGAAGAATATGAATACAATGAGGCTCTGAAGTCATTTTTATGATAAACGTGAATTCCAAAAACCTAACCCTAGGAGATGAAGTGTCAAAAGTCATGTGAACCCCGTTGGGGTAAGTTAGTACATCAACTTCCCGGGGTTAACTTTTGCATACGATCTTAGTTTTAGGCATGTGATATCCCATTGGAAAGGTATCTTAGAGAGATATACATTGTGTCATCAAACTCTAATTATTTTATAATTTGTCTGTGTAAATCCAAGAAAACATTGTTTAGGGCCCTAAAATGGCCTTGAAAGTACATAAAGATGTATTGTCATGCAAACTTCTAAAATAAGCCAGTTGGAATAGGTGGGTGGCCACCAAATTCCACTGGATGTTGTGTAGGGCTTCAAGACAGACCCGGAAGTGAAGAACCCACAATTACAAAGAAATGTTCCCATTACAGAGAAACGGGTTGGACTTAAAATTGTCAAGATGAGGTAGTTGGAATTTGGAACAGGTGGGTGGCCACCAGTATCCGCCTAGATCAATATCCAACAAGACATATACAATATCATTTGAAATAGATATAAACTACATATGTTTCATGTTGGAATATGCACAATGTTCAACAAGACACCTATGACCTTGGTTTGGAAAACTTAATTGACAAACCAATGACATGATCTGGATTATTTTTAGAACAAAATGAAAGTAGGTATATTACAATGAAATACAATGATATTACAAAGAAATTTCCCCATTACAGATAAACGTGTTGGACTGAAAATTGTCAAGATGAGCCAGTTGGAATTTGGAATAGGTGGGTCGTCACCAATATCCAACAAGATTGTTGGATTACTGAGAGAGGGGGTGAATCAGTAATGAGAAATTATGCCAATTTTTAATACTTTAAACCACAAAGTATATTATTTTACTTATTCAACCATGTTCATCTATTCATCATCAATATCTTACTATATCATAAGCATTAAAATTCATGAGTGCATAATAAACAATAACAAACGCATCCACACAATGCACAGTACACCAATATTTACATGGAAACCTAATGCAGGAGAAAACCACAGAATTATTTTCTTATATGTCAAGAATTACATTCAAGGAAGCACCAACTTCCCATTCTCCAACTACAATTGGAAGGAGGCTCCAACCCCCTATTTTCCCAGGCTACAACCTAAGGGAAGATCCAACTCCCCAATTCTATGGATACAACTAGAAGGAGGCTACAACCCCCTATGTTCTCTGGATACAACCGGAAGGTGGCTAAAACCACCTATCCTTGCCCCATCCAACCACCCTAAAATACAGGTAGAATGATGGAACCACTGTGAGATATATTGTTGTAAACATGTACCAATCAATCTGCACCAAACAATCTGTAACAACATGTACCAAACAACCTGTAATCAACTTGTACCATAAACAAGTTCATCAACCATGCACCAAAATGTACCTCAACCTATACCATAAACAGGTGCATCAACCATGCACCAAACCTTACAAATAACCTGTCACAATAACCTGTCCAAACAACCTATCACAACAACATGTCTCATCAATCTTATCAACCAAATCAGATCTACTCACCAAGACACCTCTCAACCATATGCATAATATCACGAAGATGTGCATCAACCAAGCATATCACAAAAACTCATAATCATCACCAAGATCAATATGTGCTTCTAATAATATACCAAGACAACTATGCTACATCATCCATAAACCATGTGTCAACAATACTACTAACAAGTGCCTCCAACCATGTACCAAGTATGTACCAATCATGCATCAACTACTCATCAAATATACACCTCATCTATGTGCCAACTCATCAACTACTTGTCTCAACCATGTACCCAACATGTACCTCAACCATATACCAATATAACCATCAAAATTTCTCTAGAAATACATCACATTGTCCATAACCAAATACCATAAACTTTTACATCAAACCATGTGCCACAACCTCACTGTTATACAACCTCTATATGTAACCTACCACTACCAAAATACCTCATCAATTTCATCATCCAAATCTGATTTGTAACTCTGTAACAGCCCTGGTGTATATGATCACATGCATGCAAACCTTCCTTAATTTTAACAAGAGACTATCATTTGCATCAAACTTTATTTTAGTCTCACATGACTAATTTTGGATTAGTCAACAACCCTAACTTGCAATAATCATAACTATGTACCTGTAATGAATAAAGATATGAAAATATTACACAATGTTCTCCAGTGTATTTTATGCAATTTGTCCAGGTTTCACTATTTGGAACCTCTCAGAAAATGAGTTATAGAAAAAACGACATACCTTGTTCAATTCTGGCTTATTCTAGAGAGCAAAATTGTAGAGAGTGCGCCGCATGGAATATTTTTTGTATGGATCTCAAAATGGTACACAGAATACTACAGACTGTACTATAACCAATACATTTGGTATTATGGAATTTGAATCTGTTATGAATAAGTTATGACATTTTTACCCGAAACACATGTTTTAGACTAGTTTCAAGACTAGCCACAAACCCTATTTTCCACGGAGTGTAACTCCCAAAATACAACGACCCACAAGCTGAAATTTTTATCAAAATTACTTGGATATGTTTTATCAATGGCCTCCATGTTTCGTTGTCTAAATCATTGTATAAAAATATTTATTGCAAAAATGGTGAGATGACTTGTAAATAACATACCTTAGAAAGCATCATCAAAAGACTTTATCCTCCCTTGAATTTTGGCCTTGATTACTTCACCTTCCCTCTGAAATTCACCTTAGATATCCTTTGGTTACCTCATTCACTTTTATATATTCAATATTTTCAAGTGTGATTAAATGAGAGACCCTTGCCTCTTATTTATACTTTTATATAGATTCCTCTAGGGGTTACTTTCTAACCATCTTAAACCACTTTCTTTATTTTAGGGCTAACCCACTTCTAACCACTTGTCCACTTAGTAATTTATACATTAAATTTATTATTTAAATAATTTATTTTCTATCCACTTTGACTTATAGTACACTCATCACTTCACTTTATTATGTAGCTTCCTCAATGGATTACCTTCTAACCATCTTAAACCACTTTCCTTATTTTAGGGCTAACCCACTTCTAACCACTTGTACACTTAGTAATTTATCCATTAAATTTATTATTTAAATAATTTATTTTGTATTCATTTTCACTTATCGAACACTCATCACTTCACTTTATTATTTAAATAATTTCTTATTTTCAACAACTTTGACTACTTTGACCTTTTGGGGCTTCTAGATGACGCATGAGGGTTCTCCAACTTCACATGGCCATAACTCTCTAACCGTGAGGAGTTATGTGACATTCCACATACCACCGGAAATAGAATGACATGTAATATCCATCTACATTATTATTACCTTCAAATATATTAAAACACATACCATTATACATCAAACAAACTTGGTTCCATTACCCAAACCTTTGTGCTACCGAAATTCGCTATCGTACGTTCTTCAAGGGTTGACATAAATCTAAAATATCACTCTCCAATGGTTGAAATCAATCACAACCAACAATCCATACCAAATGTCCATCAACCTAAGCCAATTTTCTGAAAATCTCCCCCTTTGGCATTAATGGAAACACCAACATTGATGACAACACTTAGTCATGATAACATCCATGCTTATACTCCCCATCAATGTTTCTATCTCTCCCCCTTTGACATCAATGGAAAAGGGTATCTCCCTTTGGGGATTCTCCCCTTGAATGAACTCTCCTTGGGGTTGTTCCCCCTCTCTACATGCCTTTGATTTTTCTTTGTGTTTATAATTCTTTGATTACTCTCTCTCCCTTCATATGAATAATATATCCCCCTTTGAAAAAGGGTATCACTATGATGCAACACTGAAGTCATATCTCTCATTCTTCCCTTGTGAAAATATCTCCACCTAGAAACATGCCTCTTTTCTCTCTCTCCAAGCATCTAACTCTCTATCCTGCATATGATAAATCTCTTCTCATGGAATCATACCTCGATTCTTATCTCTCTGTCTGAAAACTTATCTGAATGATATTTCTACCTATCTTTTTGGTTATGTTTCTCTCTCTTGACTTCTCTGCAAGATATTGTGTAGAACAAATATAAGTCTTCATGTACCTGCTTCCTTTTGGATTTATTGTCCATTGGTTCTTCCTTGTGTAATCAAATCAAATATATGAAAAGAATTCAAGAATAAGCATTCAAATATTCATGTGTAATTATCATCCATTATGATAATGTTCCTTTGTCTCTGAACCAATCTATGAATCCATGCTCTCATCCACTGCCATATATCTTTCCAAACTTGCTAAGTTTTCTTATGAATCCATCTCTGTCCATACTATCCAAGACTCTACTACACAACTATCCATAATTTTGACTCATATGTCACTATACTATCATGAAGTATTTACTACTACAACTGATTAATATATCATATTGTACTTCTACTAATTGACTACTCTGAATATGTGTACTCAAATGTTTCAAGCTGCTAGAAGGATGGTTCTATGTTTTGTCTCAGCTGCTGCATAGACTCCCCATGTTTATTATTCATCTTACCTAGGATTCTCCAAGCCTTATGGATCAAAACAATTCCTGCTCTGATGTGGATTCATCATCATCTTCATTGGTAGATTCATCATCTCTCTGAGCTCTAACTTCTTTCTTTTTGTCTGTGGATTCATCTTTCACTACAATACCTGAAAGTACAATCTCTTGAACATGTTCCTTATTTACCTATCCTTCTTTTCTTTCATTTCTTTTCCAAATCTTTCTGTATCTGACATCTCTTTTTTTTCTCTCTAATTTTTCTTCATCTCTTTTTATTGTCAATCTTGCGATCTCTGGGACCTGGTCTTTATTCACCTGTTCTTCATGTTTTCTTATCCATACTTTCTTATATTTGATATCAGTGTTCTCTTTCATGGAAGTATCGATCATGATTCTACAATCACAAGATATGTGTCCATAGTTATGACATTTGTAACATTCAATGTTACATGGGGCCACATAGGCATTTCTTTCTTGAACATTTCTTTTATAATCCCTGAAATATGCAACCTTATTTCCAAAGTTAGTACAATAAATACAATGAGCATAAAATAAATTTACATACATGGGAGTGAATGATCTTCTTTGTGGTGTAGTCCTTCCGAATTTCTGCCTTGATTGATCATGATCATGATTGAAGCTTCTTTTTGGCTTGGACATGGATGGTCTTCTTGAAGATGTATCTTTGTTAGTTTTCTTAGATTATGGTTGACCATGATTCCTTCCTTTGAGTACTTATGCATAACTCTTTATCTTCTCTTCATTCTTCTTTTCTAGCAACCTAGAGTGCTTCTCTTCATTCTCTACTGTTGATGTGGATGTTTATATCTCTTCAACATTCTTGTTGACCTTGACAATTTTAATTCTCAATGTGACAACTTCTTCTTCAAGATTCTCAACCTCTTCTTCTTTCTTTAATATCTAAGACTTTGTGACTTCTTCTCTTCTCTTCACTTCTTCAGGCTGAGTTTTTAATGTGATTATTTCTTCTTCAAGTACTTTCTCGTCTTGACCAAACTTTGACTCAAGTTGGTTTAGATCATTAGTTATTTCCTTAAGATGATCTGTCAATATATTCTCTCTCATTTTTGCTTCTTCCTTCTATGCTACTATGTTGGCTTCCAAATACTAGTTTTTATCTTTAAGATTTTATTTGATTTTTTTGGCTTCTTCTAACTAAGTTCCTAAGTTCTTGATGACCTGTTGGGATTCTTCAAAAATGTGAACACTTTCCTTTTGTTTCATCAATTCTTTATTGAATAACTTGTTTTCTTCTCTTTATTTTCTTAGTTCATCTAAAGCACTGATCAATTATGCTTCATATTTGTCTTCTTTTTCAATTAGTTTTTCTATCTCATTTCCTTCATGGAATTTTATTTCAAGATGTCTGTGTTTTTCACAATTAAAGAAAAACAACATACCTATGTTGATTATGTACTCTTCATCTTCTGAATCTGCTTGACATGGTGAACATATTTCTTCTTGATCTGTACCTGCATCTTCTTTGGCATTTTCTGAGTCTGAGATGGGTGAAGAATATATGCCATGTAACTTATCTCAAAGTTCTTTGGCTGATGAACATTTACCAACATTTTCTCTTACCGAATTAGTTAATCCTTCCCAGATGAAATCCATTGCTATTTTGTTATTCTTCTTCAATTCCTTCTTGGTTGCAGTCTTTTCCCTTTTTGAACTACCATATCATGTAACGATTGATAGCCAAATATAATTCCCTTGTTCCTGTAAAAATACTTTCGTGTTTCTCCTCCATATCTCATACTTTGACCCATTCTAACCATTAAATAGTGGTACTCCATTCTCAGAATAATCCATTATCTCCTTCCAGTGATTAAAATGATTTCTGAAGGAACCTCACTCTAATTCCAATTTTTGGATTACTGAGAGGGGGGGTGAATCAGTAATGAGCAATGATACCAATTATTAATCCTTTAAACCACAAATTATATTATTCTACTTATTCAACCATGTTCATATGCTCATCATCAATATCTTACTGTATCATAAGCATTAACATTCATCAGTGCAAAATAAACAATAACAAACACATCCACACAATGCAAAGTACACCAATATTTACGTGGAAACCCAATGCGGGAGAAAACCATTGAATGTTTTTCTTATATGTCCAGAATTACATTCAAGGAAGAACCAACTTCTCATTCTCCATCTACAATTGGAAGGAGGGTCCAACCCCCTAGTTTCTCAGGCTACAACCTATTAAAATTTTAATTAAAAAGTACTTAGGCAAGTGTTTCTTATCCCTAGGCTCCTAAGGGGTAAGAAAGTGCCTAAAGTGGGCCCTAGTCATTTAATTTTTGAGATACAAATTAAAAGGTGACTTTATGACTATAGTGAGGGTGAGTGAAGAGAAACCGAATCTCGTCCACCCATCTAATCAGCCATTGGATTAAGAAACTCCTCACCTAGCTCATGAGGTCGATTAGGGTTGAAGGGCGCACCCATTGTTGGGTTGTTCATTCATTGTTGAGAGAGAAAGAGAGAAGAGAAGAGGGGGAGCTAAAGAAGGAGGCCACTATCTGAGCTAGGGAATGCATTCCAAGATAGAAAGAGGCAAAATTTGGCATGCATTTCGAGGAGAGAGAACACCCATTAATAGCATGCCATATTGTATGGATTTGGAGGGTTGTACAGCTTTAAAGATGGCACATAAATCGAGTCAAGGTACAGCATTAAATGAAGGTCGTACTGTATGGATTTTTGTGAAGGTCGTACAATCATTAATTCCACAAAAATTGAGGGACATCATATAGCAAAGGAAACAGGATGTACTGTACGGATTTTATCAGTCCGTACTATTGTTTTTGCTGCACAGTTTTTGAGGCAGTTTGTTGTGCATATTTTTCGAGTTTTGGCATAGTTCCCACGGCAGTCGTATAGGCGTTTATTGCCTAGAAAATTGTTGTTGTTGTTTTGCACAATTTTTGAGGTGATCGTATAGTCAAAGAGGGTTCATAAATTGAGGAGTTGACATGTGCATTGCTACAGGAAATTCTATTGTGAATTTCGACGAGTTTGGCTCAGCATTTTTGAAGACAAATCTTGGCACAACTTTCGAGATAAGTTTGTATTAAATTTATGATAATATTGACTGTTGTAAAAGACATTTCCTCATACCTCAGAAATAATAAAAACTCCCTCTCTCACTGGTTTTCCCCTTGTGGGTTTTTCCAGGGTCGTTGTTAGACCGAAAATATCTATGTTACTATTTTTCTGAGTTTTATGTGTTGTTGATATTTTATTTCTGTGTTAAAACGAAGTTCAAAATCCTCATGTTTCAGTTCTGAAATTTATTTTTCTACTAAGTTTTATTTGTTGTTATAAAACTAGGTTTGGGCATTAAACATTGGCTAAAAAATCAGCGAGACGGAAACTGGGTTGGGGTCTGAAATTTTACATGGTATCAGAGCTGAGTTGAAAAGAAGCAGAAATTTCAGCATTCAGAAAGTTGGGACAACAGTCACTTCACAGGGAAGAATTTTGAATTTGTCATTTTCAGCAGAAAGGGGTTAATGGCTACAGGTTTGAGAGTTGGGGACAGACTTGATGGGGCAACAAACTTTGGTTCTTGGAAGGAGAGAGTGATCTTGCTTTTGCAAGAAAATGAGTTGTGGGACATTGTGGAAAATACCACAACTCATCCTGTGGTGGTACCTACTGATGTTACTCTTCTTCCATCTTACACTAAGAAGAGTATCAAGTCTAAGAGGATTATTCTTGATGCCATAAAGGACCATTTCATTCCTAACTTGACGGGGAAGTCAAATGCCTATGAGATGTGGGAGTCTTTGACTAAATTGTACCAGAGTACTAATGAGAATCGGAAGATGGTTTTGAGGGAAAAACTAAAGAGCATCAAAATGACCAAAGCTTAAAATGTGGTCACATACCGTACTATATTGACATAGGTGAGGGATGAGCTTGGAGTTCTGGGGGAGGCCATAGTTGATGGTGAGCTTGTGAGAACAGCTCTGAATGGAGTTTCCAAACAATGGGTTTTTTTTGTTGAGGGCATTGTTGCTAGGGAGACGCTTCCCAATTGGGAACGTCTTTGGGATGACTTTGTTTAGGAGGAGACCCGAAGAGGTTATGTACATGGAAATTCATCCACCAGTCATGATGAGGAGAATGTGTCTCTTGTTTCCAATAGAAAGAAGAAGTTCAGAAACGGTCCTAAGGGTGGTAACAAACCCAAGGGTGAAGCGAAGAAAGATATGAGCAAATTCAATTGCTTTGCATGCCATAAATTTGGGCACTATGCAAGTCAGTGTCCTAGTAAGAGGAAGAAACAAACAACATCTTCAGCAGCGGTGGAAGAGTTTTCCACCAAGTTTGGCAAGGAGTTTTCCTTGGTTGGGTGTCTGTCCACGAGGACCACTCATTCAGATATGTGTTATATTGATAGTGGTGTCTCTCTCCATATGAAAGGGGTCCGTGAGCACTTGACAGACCTTACTCAGATTAGTGATGTTTAGGTAGTGCTTGGAGATGACCGGGTGGTCAAGGAAGTTGGTTGTGAGACTGTATCATTTCAGAGGGAGTCTATTCCTCCCATGTCTTTAACAGAGGTCCTATATGTTCCGGGGTTGAAGAAGAACTTAGTGTCAGTTTCTTCTATTGAGGAGAGGGGCTATGAGGTCTTGTTTCATGATGGGCAAGTGCTCCTTTACCCAAAGGAGTCTAGTATCACTTCGGCCAAAGTGACTGGGACTAGACATGAGAACTTGTACAATCTTATGTTCCATCCAGCGAGAGCATTGATTCATACTACCAGCAGCAGTGACCTATGTGAGATATGGCACGGGAGGATGGCACATTTGCAACATGAGGCTTTGAGGGTACTGAGAGAGATGGTGACTGGAGTTGCAGATTTCAGTTCAGAGCACCATGAGTTGTGCAAGGGGTGTGCTTTGGGAAATTACACCAAGACTTATTTTCCGAGTAGTGATAGTAGAGCATCAGGGATTCTTGATCTTATACATTCAGATGTATGTGGCCCGATGTCTTCAGCATCGTTGACTGGTTTTCTATACTATGTTATATTCATTGATGACTTCTCACAGAAGTCTTGGGTTTTCTTCATGAATACCAAAGGACAGGTCTTCAGACGGTTCCAAGAGTTCAAAGCTCTTATGGAGAACCAGATAGGGAAGAAAATCAGAGTTCTGAGGACGGAAAATGGGGGTGAGTATACCTCCAAGGAGTTCATGGACTTATGTGCAGGAGAGGGCATCAGGAGAGAGTTTCATGTTCCTTAAAACCCACAACAGAATGGGATTGTAGAGAGGAAGAACAGGGCCATTGTTGCGGCTACGAGAGCCATGCTACATGATCAGGGGTTGCCACTATTTCTATGGGATGAGGCATGCTACACTACAGTTTATCTTCAAAACAGGAGTCCTCACAAGGCTATGGGAAGCATGACTCCTGAGGAGGATTTTTCTGGGAAGAAACCTGAGGTGGGGAACTTTCGGATTTTTGGGTGCATCACTTATTCATATGTCCCTTTTGAGAAGAGGACAAAGCTGGAGCCCACTGCAAAGAGAGGGATCTTTGTTGGGTACAGTGAGACTTCAAAGGATTTTTGTATATACCTTCCTTCCTTGAGGAAGATTGTCTTGAGGAGGGATGTCAGATTTGAGGAGGACAGAGCCTTTAGGAAATCTAGGGGGACAGAGAAGGGTGAGCAATATTCACCACAGATTGAGGTGAGTCCACAGAAGACTACAGTGACACATGTTTCGGGGCCACCATCTTCGGTGACAATAGGTTCACAGGTGACAGGGCCAAAGGTTCAGGTTCACATGCTATCGGTCCACAGGTTTCTGGATCGAGTACTCCAGAGTCTACTTCAGGGTCATTGTCTTCAAGAGATGGGGTTGAGCAAGGAGATTCCCCTCCATGGAACACTACTTCAGAGAGGAGGAATACCAAGTAGCTTCAGGATACTTTGAGGGAGGCACAGGGTTCAGTGGGGAATCCTAGACAGGCAGTGAGGGAGAGTAAACCTCCCGAGAGGTTTTGCAGCTACATCGCGATGGTGAGCACGGGAGTCTGAGCCTTCCACTTTTGAGGAGGCTGCTGGTAGACATGTGTGGAGAGATGTCGTGATGGAAGAGTACAATTCCATCATGAAGAACGATGTCTGCGAAGTTGTTCCTAGACCTGAGGGGAAGTCAGTGGTGACTTCCAGATGGCTCTATAAACTCAAGCATGTTGCAGATGGAAACATTGAGAAGTACAAAGCTTGCTTTGTGGCTCGGAGGTTTTCACAGGTTGAGGGAGTCGACTATGATGAGACCATTTCGTCGATGGCTAGATACACTTCGATTAGATCAGTGATTTCCATTGCAGCAGAGATGGGTTGGAAGATCCACCAGATGGATGTGAAGACCACATTTATGAATGGTTTTATTCAGGAGGAGGTGTATATTGAGTAGCCATTGGGATTTTAGGTGCATGGGAGAGAGTCTCATGTGTGTATACTGAAGAAGGCATTGTATGGGCTGAAACAAGCTCCCAGAGCTTGGTATTCGAGGATAGATGCCTATTTGCAGAAATTGGGTTTTGAGAAGAGTGAGGTAGATCCCAAACTATACTTCATTTTGGTTGGAGAGGATCATCTCATTCTTCTACTATATGTGGATGATCTTTTCATTACAAGGGCAGAGAGACTCATCAACAACTGCAAGGAGAGCCTTGCTTCAAAGTTCGAGATGACTGATGCATTACTTTTTGGGATTAGAGGTTTGGCAAGAGCCTAAACACATCTTCCTGGGACAGGGGAAGTATGCGTGTCAGTGACAGGAAGAGTACTTCAGGGTGTTGTTTCGAATTAGGCTCAGCAGTTGTGTCTTGGTTCAGTCGGAAGCAAAATTCAGTGGCTTTGAGTTCTGCAGAGGCTGAGTATATGGCGATCAGTCAGGTCAGTTGTGAGGCCATTTGGCTTCGTAAGTTGTTGGTGGGATTGTTTGGTGAGCATTTGAGGCCTACCGTGATTTACTATGATAATCAAAGTTGCATGAAACTCTCGAAGAATCCAGTTTTTCATGACCAGTCTAAGCATATCGAGATTCGTTATCACTTCATCTGTGACTATGTTTAGAGAGGAAATGTGGAGCTACAATACATATTTACAGAGGATAAGGTGGCAGACATACTCACCAAAGCATTGGGCAGAGGCAAGTTTGTATTTTTCAGGGACAATCTTGGAGTGGTGAGTAACACTTTCCTCGGTAAGAGGGAGTGTTAAAATTTTAATTAAAAAGTACCTAGGCAGGTTTTTCTTATCTCTAGGCACCTAAGGGGTGAGAAGGTGCCTAAAGTGGGCCCTAGTTATTTAATTTGTGAGATGCAAATTAAAAGGTGACTTTATGACTATATTGAGGGTGAGTGAAGAGACATTAAATCTCATCCACCCATCTAATATAATCTCAGCCATTGGATTAAGAAACTCCTCACCTACCTCATGAGGTCAATTAGGGTTGGAGGGTGCACCCATTGTTGGGTTGTTCATTCATTGTTGAGAAAGTAAGAGAGAAGAGAAGAGGGGGAGTTGAAGAAGGAGGCCACTATCTGAGCTAGGGCATGCATTCCAAGATAGAAAGAGGCAAACTTTGGCATGCATTTTGAGGAGAGAGTACAACCATTAATAGCAGGTCATACTGTACAGATTTGGAGGGTCATACAGCTTTAAAGTTGGCACAGAAATCGAGGAAAGGTACAACATTAAATGAAGGTCGTACTATACATATTTTTGAGGAGGTTGTACAATCATTAATTGCATATAAATCGAGGGACAACGTACAACAAAGGAAACAGGTCGTACTGTACGGATTTTATCAGTCCATACTGTTGTTTTTGTTGCACAGTTTTCGAGGCAATTTTTTGTGCATATTTTTCGAGTTTTGGCATAGTTCCCAAGGCAGTCGTATCGGAATTTATTGCCCAAAAAATTGTTGTTGTTGTGTGGCACAATTTTTGAGGTGACCATATAGTCAAAGAGGATTCATAAATTCAGGAGTTGACCTATGCATTGTTACAGGAAATTCTATTGTGAATTTTGAGGAGTTTGGCTCAGCATTTTTGAAGACAAAGATTGGCACAATTTTCGAGATAAGTCTATATTATTGACTGTTGTAAAAGACATTTCCTCGGACCTTAGAAATAATAAAAACTCCCTCTCTCACTGGTTTTCCCCTTGTGGGTTTTTCCAGGGTCGTTGTTAGACTAAAAATCTCTGTGTCAATATATTTCCGAGTTATATGTGTTGCTGACATTTTATTTCTGTGTTAAAACGAAGTTCAGAATCCTCATGTTTCAGTTCTGAAATTTATTCTTCTACTGAGTTTTATTTGCTGTTATAAAACTGGGTTTAGGCATTAAACATTCGCTGAAAAATCAACGAGACTGAAATTAGGTTGGGGTCTGAAATTTTACACAACCTGAGGGAAGCTCCAACTCATCAATTATCTGGCTACAACCATAAGGAGGCTACAACCCCCTATGTTCTCCGGCTAAAACCGGAAGGTGGATACAACAACCTATCATTACCCCATCCAACCGCCTTGAAATATAAGTAGAATGATAGAACCACTGTCACACTATCACTGTGAGATATATTGTTGTAAACCTATACCAATCAATCTGCACCAAACAATCTATAACAACCTATAGCATACAACATGTAATCAACCTGTACCAAACAACATGTAATCAACTTGTACCATAAACAAGTGCATCAACCATGCACCAACCTGTACCTCAACTTGTACCATAAACAAGTGCATCAACCATGCACCAAACCTGTACAAATAACTTGTCACAACAACCTATCCAAACAACCTATCACAATAACATGTCTCATCTATCTTATCAACCAAATCAGATCTACTCACCAATATAATTCACCAAGATAACTCTCAACCATATGCATAATATCACCAAGATGTGCTTCAACCAAGCATATCACAACAACTCATAATCATCACCAAGATCAATATGTTCTTCTAATAATATACCAAGACAAGTATGTTACATCATCCATAAACCATGTGTCAACAATATTATTAACAAGTGCCTCTAACCATGTACCAAGTATGTACCAATCATGCATCAACTACTCATCAACTATGACTCATCAAGATGTACCAACATCATCAACTATACACCGCATGTATGTGCCAACTCATCAACTACTTGTCTCAAGCATGTACCCAACATGTACCTCAACCATATATCAAATACATATACCAATATACCCATCAAAATTTCTCTAGCAATATATCACATTATCCATAACCAAATACCATAAACCATTACATCAAACCATGTGCCACAACCTCACTGTTATACAACCTCTATTTGTAACATACCTCAACCAAAATCCCTCATCAATTTCATCATCCAAATCTGATTTGTAACTTTGTAATAGACCTGGTATATATGATCGCATACCTACAAACCTTCCTTAACTTTAACAACAAGAGACTAGAATTTTCATCAAACTTTACTTTAGTCTCACATGACTAATTTTGGATTAGTCAACAACCCTAACTTGCAATAATCATAACTATGTGCCTGTAATGAATAAAGATATGAAAATAGTACACAATGTTCTTCAAAGTCTTTTATGCAATTCCTCTAGGTTTCACTACTTGGAACCTCTCAAAAAAGGAATTATAGCAAAAATGGCATACATTGTTGAATTTTGGCTTATTCTAGAGAGTGAACTTGTAGAGCGTTCACTGCATGGAATATCTATTGTATGGATCTAAAAATGGTACACGAAATACTACAGACTGTAATCTAACCAATACATTTGGTCTTACTAAATTTGGATCTTTTATGAAGAAGATAGGACGTTTTTCCCAAAACACTTGTTTTAGACTAGTTTCAGGACTAGCCACAAACCCTATTTTCCACGGAGTGTAACTCCCAAAAACGACCCAAAAGATGAAATTTGTATCACAATTACTTGGATATGTTTTCTCAACGGCCTCCAGATTTCGTTGTTTGAATCATTGTAGAAAAATATTTATTGCAAAAATGGTGAGATGACTTTTAAATAACATACCTTAGAAAGCATCATCAAAAGACTTTATCCTCCCTTGAATTTCGGCCTTGTTTACTTCACCTTACCTCTGAAATTCACCTTAGATATCCTTTGGTTACCTCAGTCACTTGTATATATTCAATATGCTCAAGTGTGATTAAATGAGAGACCCTTGCCTCTTATTTATACTTTTATGTAACTTCCTCAAGGGGTTACCTTCTAACCATCTTAAACCACTTTCCTTATTTTAGGGATAACCCACTTCTAACCACTTGTCCACTTAGTAATTTCTCCATTAAATTTATTATTTAAATAATTTATTTTGTATCCACTTTGACTTATAGTACACTCATCACTTCACTTTATTATGTAGCTTCCTCAAGGGATTACCTTCTAACCATCTTAAACCACTTTCCTTATTTTAGGGCTATCCCACTTCTAACCACTTGTCCACTTAGTAATTTCTCCATTAACTTTATTATTTAAATCATTTATTTGGTATCCACTTTGAATTATAGTACACTCATCACTTCACTTTATTATTTAAATAATTTCTTCTTTTCAACCACTTTGACTACTTTGACCTTTTGGGGCTTATAGACGACTCATGAGGGTTCTCCAACTTCACATGGCCATAACTCTCTAACCGTGAGGAGTTATGTGACATTCCACATACCACAGGAAATGGCATGACATGTACTATCCATATAGAATATTATTACCTTCAAATATATTAAAACTCATACCATTACACATCAACCAAACTTGGGTCCATTACCCAAACCTTTTTGCTACAGGAATTCGCTACCGGACTTTCTTCAAGGGTTGACATCAATCACTAACGGTTGGCATAAATATACAATATCCTTCTCCAATGGTTGACATCAATGAAAACCAACAATCCATACCAATTGTCCATCAACCTAAGCCAATTGTCTGACAAAGACACCTACAATCTCCTTTGACATACATATATAGTACATATGTTTCATGTTGGAATATGCACAATGTCCAACAAGAAACATATGACCTTGGTTTGGAAAACTTAATTGACACACCAATGACATGACTTAAAATTTACTTTGACTCAACTCTCAATCTTTCACATGACTTGAAAACTTTGCATCAAAAAACTTCATTTAGATTCCTAAAATTAACTTGGGGTGTTGAGTAACACCAATCATGCACCCTTAGTATTGCATCATGAATATTAGACTCTCATCATGACTTTATCTCAGCCATTGACTCATTGAATTCAACTTCACTTGTCTTAACTATTGAAATGACTTGATCCCTTGAATTTTTACATCAATAGACTCTCAGCTTCAACTTCAAAATAACTCGCCTTGCACAAGGACTTTATTACAAACTTTGAGACTCTACAAAACCTTTGTTACATTCACGAAATCTCTAGACTCATCTCACACTTTTACAATTTTTAGTATGACTTCAACTCTTTATCTCAAGAAGTATGGTACAATGGCTTAGACACTTATTAAAAATTGTCTACACCATTTTGACTGCAAACTCAACACTCTTAACTTTTCACTTTTGACATGACTCAACTTGTATTTCAATTATACCTCATTACAAACTCAGTATAAAGGAAACATTATTTACCCCTCACTTTGATACTATGGCCCATGCAGCTATTAAATAAAATGATTAAAGAAACATGGGAGATCTAATACATGTCAAAGCTCGCCCATATCTATGTTTTCAATGTGGACACCAACTCTTATCATAAAACAAATAAACTAGCATACCCCCGAAGCGAGGGAAAGAAAACATCGAGTTGTCCTGGTGATTACAATGTGGAAAGAGAAGAGGTGTTTCTTTTGGATGAAATATGAGTAATCAATAAAGTATCTGTTCAACAACTACATTTATTTCTTATTCATTAGTACGCAGATGGTAGTTGTGTATAGTGCCCCAAAAAATAAGATTCCAACAAGATTATCATAAATGACATATGGTGAGAGGAATATTAGATTAAGAGGGAATTGGGGTGATTATTACCTATTGGGACATTTTCATGGGTAGTTGGTACAACTTAAGAAAATGTGAATAAAATTGGGTGAGATGGGACCAATAGGTTAGAGTGCACAAAAACAAAAGAAGATGTTGTTCGCTCGCACATATGCTATAATTGATGGTCATTTCAGTTGGCCCATCTCGATGATAAAGTAACCTCTCCACAATATTTTAACACATTCATGTTACTTGTAAACATTCAATGACAATGTGTTGATACCTCGAGTATGAATTGATATTAAATTCCCCTCTAGATGAAATTATTCTATTACCCATGTGATTGTTAGATGATTCACCTCCAATTAATTATAATTTAATACCCTTAACTCTTTCATGGGAAATAGAATCCAAGAAAATTCAACTAATCCTAATTCCAAAAAGAAACAAACATATATTATTTTAAAGAAATTAGCTTTTAGTATGTGGAATCTCGATAAGATGGTTTGTAGGCAAAATATGAAACTTGCTCTACCTACATCAATGTATCCCTAATCAAGTTATAAAAAGTTATTGTCATTTAAGAAATATACAATTTAGATTAGTTTGTAGGTTCCTTTTGTTAAGACATGTTCTCATGGTTCAATCTCATTCTATTTTAGCAAGGTTGTGTTTGTGGAATATACATGTACCAAAGAAATATTTCCATGTAGTTTAGATTGTTGAAGAGAATCAACATACTAAAGACAAATTGATTGAAAATGGTTTTCAAATTTTGGGGTTACTTTAAATATCACCCACATTTAACATATGGTATTTAATGCAGTAAATCGTAAAAAAATGCATCAAAGAAAAAAAATCAAAACATGGGGAAAGTATTTAAGTTTAGTGTTATTATTTTAGTTAATCCTATGTTGATTACATTGAGCAAAGTTTAGTGTTCTAGCTCCACGTGAGAAGCCAATACACTTAAAAAAAAAATGTAATAAAAAATAAAAGATGAGATCCAACTTAACCTAGACATAGCTTAAGGATCAAGTAGTTTGATGTAGTTATATTTTTTATAGTATCAATCGGTAGATCCAGGATTAAGATTGTTCATTGTTAGTGTATTCTCTTTAAGGTGTTGATTAACACCTTTGTTTTGGGTGTGCATTTTTTGACGTTGATAATTTCAACATGCAATTTTTTTTTTTTTTTTTATAGTATAAATTGGTAGATCCAGGATTAAGATTGTTCATTGTTAGTGCATTCTCAATAGGGTGTTGATTAACACTTTATTTTATTGGTGTGCATTTGCTCACATCAATAATTTTAGTGATGGATTTGGTGGTGGTGGCGGGTTTGGCAGTGGTGGTGGGATAGTAGGAGGATTTGGTGGTGGAATTGGAAAGGGTAAAGGAATTTGAAAAGGAGGTGTGATTGGAAAAGGTGGAGGTATTGGAAAAGGAGGTGGATTTGGAGGCATGATTGGAAAAGGTGGAGGAATTAATGGAGTGTTGGAAAAGGAGGTGGATTTAGAGGCAGGATTGGAAAAGGTGGTGGAGTTTGAGGGGGTAGAAAAGGTGGCAGGGGAAGAATTGGGAAAGTTGGTGGATTTGGAGGACGTCACAATGGAGGGATCGATGGCGGAATTAGAAAGGGTCGAGGATTTGGAGGGGTCCATGATGGAGGGATTGGAGATGTCACAAAGGAGGATTTGGTCCCTACACCACTCTATGGGAGAGAAATTTCTCAACTACGACACCCTGGCGATGGAGGGCATGATGGGGGAAGAGCGGGAGGAGGAGTTGAAGCAGATTTATGTGTTCGACGAGGATGAATAAAATTTTATGTATGTCAAGGAGTTGAAGAGCGTCTTGAGCACCTACCAAACATAATTCACACAAAAATCCTCACAAGGGAAGCAATAGTTGTTGATTAATTGGTTTGGTTGTCATTGATGTCAGCCCTTGAAGAAAGTCCAGTAGCGAATTTCGGTAGCACAAAGGATTGGGTAATGGACCCAAGTTTGTTTGATGTATAATGGTATGAATTTTGATATATTTGTAGGTAAGAATATTCTATATGGATAGTACATGTCATGCCATTTCCAGTGGTATGTGGAACGTCACATAACTCCTCATAGTTTGAGATTTATGGTCTTACAAAGTTGAAGGACCCTCATATGATTGGCTTGAAACCCCAAAAGGTCAAAGAAGTCAAAGTGCTTGCAAAGAAGAAATTATTTAAATAATAAAGTGAAGTGACAAAGTCAAAGAGGATTATTTAAATAATAAAGTGAAG
>SNQJ01S0013756.1:215121-226333 GCA_010110895.2 Picea sitchensis
GAAGTATTGGAGGTTTATTGTAACATGTTTAAAGATTAATGAAGTGGTTTATCTTTGACATTAAATGTTTTCGGTATATATAATAAGTGTTTTACCACTATAAATCTTGGTGCTCTTCTTTCTTGTGTTTTCTTATTTTCACTTGCTTATGCTAAAAACTAATGGTGAATGTTCATTGAAAATGAGATGAATATTGATTTAAATGATTGTTTCCCTTGTATTTTATTCTTATGATTTGGTTATGTTAATGGTGCCTCTTCATAGAAGACTAAAGGAATATTGATAATCATTTTTTTCACTTAAAATAGACAGCTAAGTGGTTCTTCAATATAGGTGCCTAAGTTGTTTGGTAGGTGAGATTTCATTTATTCATCATCCATCATGTGAAGTGATGTTCTCACTATAGAGGTTCATAGAGAGTTTTATGCTTGACAAGTAATGGAGGTTTATTGTAACATGTTTAAAGATTAATGAAGTGGTTCATATTTTACAATAAATGTTTTTCCTATGTATAACAAGGGTTCTACCACTAAAAATCTAGGTGCTCTTCTTTCTTGTGTTTTCTTCTTTTCATTTGTTTATGTTAATGGTGAATGTTCATAGAAAATTAGATGAATATTGAAAAAATATTGTGTCCCTTGTATTTGATTCCTATGATTTGCTTGTGAATAATGGCGCATCTTCACTAGAGGATTATTGATAAGTGTTTTTTTTTCACTAGAGGATTATAGTGTTTTTTTTTTTCACTAGAAGATTAATGAAGTGGTGTAAAAGGATTGGTAGTTATGTACAAGCATGATGGGTATGTACAAGCATGATGGGTATGTACAAGCATGATGTTATGACTATACATTAGTGTAATGTAATATATATGGAAATCACTCATTACTAAGAAATGATTGGATTCATGTTATGCATAAGAGATCATGGGTTAGTAACTCCATATTGAACACAAAAGATTACCTTATCATTACTAGTATAGGGTATTCATTATAAGGAATTTGTATGATGTTCCAATTATATAGGGAATTACTAAAAATGCATATATTTCTTTTGATACATATATCATACATCAACATATAAGTTTTTTACATAATTGTACATATAAACAAAAAATAGGTTAAATTCTAAAAGATCAGTGATTAATTCAAATAAAAAATAATGTTTGTGAGGGAAATTATCTAACCCATGGACATATGCATTGAATTGCAACCAAATCTCTTATTCAAGTTGATGTGTTATCTTAGTGCACATCACTCTTTAGAAGGATATGTACTAAGATATTCCTCAACTTGAACATGCTCGAGGGCAAGGTGTTATATTTTATTTTTCTACCCTTTTGCAATATAGATATTCAAGGCAAGAAATGCTCTTATTTGCATATTATATCAAGAATACGTGGAGTAATTGATCAATCAATATATTGTTGCAACTTGGTATTGGTATAGATAATCACACATATGGTGTTCAATTAGATAAAACAATATCCTAAATAATTTACTGTAAAAAATAACGTTTTTCACATAATCACTACATAAGTATAACAATTCTCCCTTGTGCATCTTCAGTATTTCTCATACCAAGCATCTAGGGTTTGCCTACTTTTTTCAATGGATTTTGTTTTTAATATTTTTCATTCAAGTTGAAATACATATACATTTTTAATATTCCTTAGAGAGATATTATGATTCTTAACATATCGTTTATACTAAAATTATCCTTAATTAATGGACTATCATATATTATATTCATACAAAATATTATCCTATATACTATATCCTATGAAATTAAAACAAATAAGTGTTTAGTGAAAACAAAATCAGAGCATATGACATAGCATATATTGTATGCTCTCAATTTATACATGTATATCAATAAAAAATAGAACAATAATCTATTTTTTGATGCAAACTCATGTTGTTATTTCTCTTGGTCAAGCCATAATCATCATAGGTTTCAAAGATTCAAATATTTGTTTTACTAATTAAAATACTAGAATATACAATATGCCAATGCTTATCATGAGCATGTCAAGGAACGTGAAACCGATGTTCTTGATGATCGATATCACATTAAATATTGTAATCAATAGAAATATTGGCATGCCTTATAGCCCTCTAGTGTAATTGCTACAACCTTGAAACCTTTTAGGTTTAGAAAATAAAATAAAAACCAACACACGAATAAGAATAAAAACCATATATAATTGATATAACTATTAGCCTAAGCATTACAAACATAGATATATATATAGATTTTTCTACACTGTTACTCTAGCAAAATAGGAAAACATCAATACTATACTGTAATGGATACACCCTTAAACACTCTAGGTCTACAAATTGGTTCTACTAAAATAAAATAAAATGCATGTAAGTACTAAAATAACAAGAAAACCCATATGACAATAATGGACTGTAATGGCTCCAACCTTAAACACTCTAGGTCTACAAATTGGTTCTACTAAAAAAAATGCCAGTACTAAAATAAAAAGAAAACCCTTATGACAATAATGGCGTGTTTTATTTAAGGATAACACTCCAAGAGAATCCAACCCTAGACCTAGAATTTCAAATCCAAAACTATAATATGAAATTGATTACCTTGGGATGAACCGAAATTGTAAATGACATGAAGTCACAATGGAAGGGAGAGGTGTTTAAGAGAAAAATAGAATTGGAAATGTAAATAATAAATTTATCATTAAATTTTAAAATTGAGCTAGTACATAGATGATACGCTAGAAATAGGCATGATTGCTTCCAAGTCTCCACGTGGTTAAGCTACAACTTCAAACCATGCCAAATATTTTGAGAATTGATCCCACTAAGTTAGGTTTGGAGGTTTCCAGTAAGTCAAGTTCATGAGTGAGTAAGCAGAATGACATGTTCAAAATTGAGTGAATGAGAAATTTTGAGTTGAGTTGTATGACACCCTGACAAATCGTACAATAAGTGGGTGGCATATTAACATAGTGCAAGTGGGTGGCATATTGACACATACGTGTTAGATATTTCTAACATGTTATATCTATGAAAATATAAATGCAAGCATATATTGCATGGATATTTGAATACACATTATTGTAGAGCTTATGTACTTCTCAAGCTTCCATTGATTCATTTTGCATAAGTATGAATTGCATCAAACTTATCGTAAATTTTAACCATTGTTCATTTCATTTCGTAAATTCCGGAATGTATACATCACTTGTTTAAAGAAATCGTAATGGTATGCCATCTTCAATTATTAGTTCATGATCGGCTTTGGACATTTTCCATTTTCTAACTTTTGTTTTTTTTTCTTGATTGAACTTATATTAACTTTATGTGCGTTGCACATACCAAATGACTATATTGACAACTTATGACATTTGACTGATAGTCTTGATAGTGAACATGACTATCGGTTTGATGGGTTTCTTGAAAAAATTAGTCTTTCAATACGATGGATCCTCTTTCATATATAAAACCGTTATCATAAAAATCTTCTAATAACCTCATCTTTTGTTCTATGCATCACATCAAATAATATTTCACGTTTTCAGTGTTGTCTACAGGTGCAACCATGACAAAGACATCTCCTGCAAATAATTTGATATGTTCCAACAAGTAGTTTGTGTTAGATTACCACACATGCACGTGTCATTGACATGTATATATAGAAACACCTGCACACATCCCTTGACAGATTATTTTCATGGCTTAGCGCTAGTTTGCACCATTCAACAACTTGATCAACAGATTCAAATCGATTGGCATGAGGGTTCATATGATACCTTCGAAGTGCTCATTTTACACATGCCCCTACACTGTCGTGATCTCCTTTTCCATGACCAGTCTCAAAAAAATTCCAACAATGTGTAATGTTTGATTTCTTATGAAGACAACACAACCAATAGAATGATCAGGAAGATTTGAACTGACCCACACATCCATCTGGCCATATCCAATTTCGATCGAATTCAATTTCATGTTCTTTCAAAGAATCATAAAATTTATCAAAACAATGTGGTACATAATGTGTTTCGTGTGCTCGATCATCACTTATATAAAAGTGATATTCTTTAATAACATGCCAATTGTCATTGGTGTTTTCTATGTTATCAAGACTCTATTGAGCATGTCTATATAGAACACGGGAAAATATAGTGACTTGATTAGAATGATAATATTTACTATGTATTTCTTTTTGTGCAGCGAATGTGTAATTCTCTGCAAAATCAACTACAGACAAAATTGTCCCTGGTGGAAACACTTCACAGGATTCTTTGAATTGCAGGTCTTGCCATCGAGATCTATGTGAATTCTTTGTGTATTTATAAATTTCTTCCTCAAACTTCTTCAAAAAATCTATCACATAGATTTTATCTACTTTCAAATCAATCCTTTTGGAAATAACATTTGAATAATGTGGAGCCGTGTTGTTGATATATTCATATCTCTTCCAATTGACTGTTATATTAGAAAATGATTGATCATTCATATCAATAGGATACTTTGAGTGAAACAAACTTAGATTTCCACAACGATCACATTTCTTTCCACCAACACATTTGTTTTGGTAAAATAATTCATCACCTTCTCTTTCACATATAATTTCAGATATAAAAGCACGAAATGTGGAAGGAGGAGGTGAACTTGGTCATAAAGTCTTACCAAAATAAAGAAAAGTGTCGTAATATAACTCAAATTCCACATGATAACGACAACAACAAGTGTCACGAACAATTATGGGTCTAACAAACCATGGTTTTTGTTGCACAAATGTATTGATGGAAATTTTAACTTCTTTGAACTTATTGAACAATTATATTTGTGTCATTGGAAATATATGTTTTGGATATTCTTCATATTGTTTTCATGCTATTGTTCGTCGCAACACATCCCTTTTATATAGTGAAACATGAGATTCTGTCAACCAACAATTACGGTACGACTCTTTAACATTTTCTGCACGTCTATCTTTGTAGGGTTGTGTAGAAATCACTATCCAACAAGAAGTTCATCATTTGCATCTATTTGCAATCAAAATTTTCTATGTTTGTACAATGTTTTTCTTGAGGTTCCCATCACTTTTGCTATGTGTTGTGTCAAACGATCTTTTATATTGTTAGATGAAACAACTATTGTTTGTATCACTTTACATGCAACACTAACATCTTTTTTTCGAGATTTTCCAAAACCTTTAATACACTAGTTATATTGTCAAAGACATTATGTTTCACCTTTGTATCTTTTGTCGACTTTTGAATACCCAATAATGATGTAGCTTCTTTTAACTTCTTGACTTTATTAGATAGAGTAAACATTGAGCTTGTACTGTTACTGATTCATCTTTGAAAAAAGTAGTATACATATCCTTAGTTCGATATCTTATATAATGCTTAGCTTCTTTCTTCCCAAATTTGTCAGTATCAACATTTTCTAATAATTCATCATCAATGTTGATAGATTCTCCTGCATATTTCAATTTAAAGTTTATATTAAAAAAAAACCCGAACATAAATTCACTAAACTATATACACGTGTTCATCTTGTATTATCTAAATTTATGTACATACCTATAGGTGATTTGACTTCTCCTTCAATTTCGGTTTCAACGACTTCATCGACGTTATGAGACAAATCTATTTATGTTTTTTGAAAAACATCAAATCCAAATTACAATCAATTATATTAAACAATAATTTAAATTTCAATTCTATACTTTTAATATAGAGAATATGTGCATGCATACCTGGTTGGACTTCTTCTTGTTGAAAATCTCTATTTACATCATCATTGTTTCTTTCTTCAATATTTGCACGTTCTCGTTTATTTATCCAATAATGCTCTTTCCTTTGTTCGTTATGGTGAGTTTCGTCTCGAGTGCGATTAAATTTTCTCTTGCGTAAACTTTTGTTTCCCATGAGTATAGTTATCTGTAAATTTTTAAAAAAAAATCAACATTTAAGAATAGTCTCAGAAAAACTTCATTGTCACAAAAATGATTAAAAAATAATATCAATAATTTTATGTTCAACAAAGACTTCACCTTGAAAAATTGTTCAACAAAGACTTCACTTTGAAAAAATGTTCAACAAAGCCTTCACCATGAAAAAATGTTTAACAAAACCTTCACTTTGAAAAAATGTTCAACAAAGCCTTCACCTTGAAAAAATGTTCAACAAAGCCTTTACCTTGAAAAAATGTTCAACATTTGGCCTTCAATATATAAATTTTTATTCCAATAAAAACTTGAACTTCAAAAAAATAAATTTTTATTTGCATTCAAAACATCAACTACCTTGTTCAAAACAATGCAAAGGATGATTCAAAACTTTGCTTAGGTGCTCTACAAAACCATGAAAAAAGCGAGTGAATTGTGTTAAATTGGTTCGATCGAAAGCGTATTTATAAGATTTGGCGCCAAGTGAAACGAAACGACATGTCTCTTCATTGTTTCCAGCCAACATAATTCTCTCACCCACCTTTTGGTCGAAAATATAGGAAACCGTTTATTTTTGTCAGATTTCGTTAGAATTACATATTTTGGCCGAAAACCAACGAACGAGATTGTTTGCAGGAACTTGAGAATTCCCTCTAGCTTATCTGAACTTTGGAGGTTGCAGACTCATGAAAATACTCATAATTTAGTTTTGAAATTGATACCATCATTTGTAAAATTGAATCTACTTTCAATGGATATAATTTGTTTTCATTTTCATTATTTTTAACTAATTTTTAATTTTATAAAAAAATCACTCCATAATATTTTCAGGTGACATTATGATTCAGTGAAATGAAATATCTGTAACTCTAAAAATACGCAGTGGAAAATTTAGAAAAAATTATATTCATAATCCTTAAACTGTTCTTTTCAAAAGGGCATTTTTAGATTTTACTTTTAAGTAAAAATTAAGATAGATACAAGGTGGGGGAAAGCATGTGTTTAAAATCTGCAAGGTTTTCAGCTTGGTCAACTTAAAAAAATTCTAGAAATTATAATGTTCATCCGTTAGATTCAAAATTATAGTCATAATAAAATAGAGTCTCTGTAGATTGTTGCAGTATATTTTGTTTGTCAAAAACAAAAGTTTAATAATAGATACATTGTTGGGGGAAAATAACTCATTATCATTCCTTTCACGATTAAAGAACATATTGTTAAACAATTGCCAAATTGACATATCAAATCTCAATAAAAATAATTTTAAAAATAGTCAGTGGAAAGCTAACAAAATTCTTCACAAGTTTTGTTTTTATTGTGAAGTGAAATTCTAAATAAAAAAAAAAAATTTGTATACCGAAAGTTGAAGAACTTGTGAAAATATAGTTTTTTTCTCATAAAACAAGCAAAATAGACACCCATCTTCATGATTTTATAGACACTGTCTTCCCTTTGTAGTTACCTAACTTCTCTTAAGCTTAAAAAACAATAAAAATCAAACCGCAGTATATGCATTGAAAAGAGATGAAACTATTTTTCCCAAAAAACAATCTACGTTGACATGGCTCAATGATGAAGCCTCGATTTACTTCTTCCATGGTGAAACACTCTAGGTAGTGTGATGCCTTGTGAATACTAATGAGACATGGCTATAAATGGCATGGTGAGGTGGTACAATGATGGATCAAAGATAAATGATGATTAGATATGTTCTAACTTTCCTATATTCTGACATTTGGTCAGAGGTACTATATTAATGACCTTACCTTTCTTTATTCTCATAAGGTATATTAATCAATATTATTGTAGTTAAGATAATATCAAAACGAGTTTAAAATGAATTTAATTGAAAGGCCCTTCCTCGTATAAATTAACCATACCTTAAGAAGAATGGAGACTCCCAACATGTATACAAAGATTACTATCACATGCTTTTCAGTCTCTCAATGAATGGACAATTATCCATCTCCTTCTTTCTCTCATCAATGATGTAATAGATTTCATCTCGCCCCTCTTTCATCCATTTTCACTAGACGTATTGAAACATGTACAATATCTCTAACTAGAGCGATTCTCTTGGAAGATAATGTCACGCGAAAAAGGAAGAGTGAGAATAACAATAGAATTAGAATCATTTTCAAGTTGAATTGAAGCTAGGATCCTCAGGCCCTGCAACTAATCACCCACAAGCTAACAAACAAAGTTAAAAAGAAAAACAATGCAATAGTTGGAAGGTATATAAAGAAAATATTATGATATGTGGCATGTTTTAATAGGGAACAAATAGACGAAAAAAACATATAAAGGAATCATCCTCTCAACAATGCCCCCACCTCCATTGATGGAAAAGAAAAAGAAATCGAACTCTAAACCTCTTGCAAAAAAAGGAAGAAGATTCAAAATTGAGAAGTCTCAATATTGAACCTCACAAGAGTTTGGATATCAATATATAACCACAAAACCCGAACTTGAAACCTCTTGCATAGAAAGAAAAAATATTCGACACTTCAGTGTGGTGGAGGGGGTCCCAAGATCGAATCTCACAGGTGTTGAAATATCGATGTATTCAAGACATTTGTCGCTATTGTTGGATTACCGAGAGGGGGAGTGAATCGGTAATAGAGAAATCAAATCATTTTTAACCATATAATGCAAGTGTTATATCAATGTAGAATTATCATCCAATATTTGCAGAGTAAATAAACGATGAACAAATGAACAATCATACACATAAACAATACACTAGTGTTTTTACGTGGAAACCCAAAGTGGGAGAAAACCACATAATTCTTTTTCTTATATGTCTTGAAGAATTACATTCATTGGAAGTGCCAATTTCCTTTGTTTTCCAGCTGCAATTGGAAGGAGGCTCCAACCCCCTAGTTTCTCAGGCTACAAATTGAAGGAAGCTCTAACTCCCCAATTCTATGGATACAACCAGAAGGAGGATACAACCTCGTATGTTCTCCGGCTACAACCGGAAGGTGGCTACAACCACCTGTCCTTGTCCCGTCCAACCGCCTTGACGTATAAGTAGAATGATGGAACCATTGTCACACTATCACTGTGAGATATACTGCTGTAAACCAATACCAATCAACCTGCACCAGAAAACCTATACCAATAACTTTAACGTCGACACACGCTCCCTTCACAACCCGCAGGTCAAAAGGTCCACGTCAACACATGATCTTTCCTTTACCACCGGCCCGAAGAACTCTAACGACTCTTCTATTTCCCTATTGGGAAATCTGCACCCACAACAAACTCTCACGGGATCCCCTCTTTGCACTTAGGAGATCGGAATTCGCGCTTTCGCAAATCCGGTAGTCAAACGTTGGTCTCTTGAATCCATGAAACCTGAAAATAGTCAACGCTGACCTTTTCCTTTCCTTTTCAAAACTTTCCTTATCGCGATTTCAGCGATCGCGATGTCAAGCAACTCACCTCCTTGACTCCCGAATCCTGATATGCCGAAACTCCGATAGGCTCACGGCTTTGACTTTTCAACGGTCTTTTATCTCATCGGGACTTCGAACTTCGCAATATCGCGAATCCTAATGCCGAAGTTTCAGAACTTCACTCCAAGAAATTCTGAAACGGTCAATGGGGTTTGACTCTGCGACGATGATCTGCCACCTGTCTGCCTCGCTGACCCCTCTGGCCCCACACTGTCTTTTCAGCCTTCGGGACTTCGCATTTCGGAATATCGCGATTCCCGTTGCAAAGTTTACGGGTCTTTCACCCACAAAAACCCGATACAAGTACCTGCGTGAAATCCAACTGTCCTTGTGGATCGGATCTGCGGTCCTACTCCTCCTGAGCTTAGAATCTTCTGGAATACTTTACGTATCTCCCCTATTCTTCCGTGAGATCTAACGGCTCATGGGATTTTGCTAATCCTCCTCAGAGAATTATGACCGTCCGTTCCTCCTTGACGATTTCTGCGAATGAACTAAGTGTTCCTTCACAAACTTGTCCACCTGCGGCGCAAAATTACGACGCCTTATTAATACTTCCAGTCATAACTTCCCTTGCTATCCTTCAATGGTTTTCGAAGGCCTTATCCTTCCTGAGATTTTCTACGGCCTTCAAGTCCTCAAAAGAAAACCCTTTTCACACACTCCTTGTGGCAACCTTTCAAACACTTCCAAGTGTTGAATTCCTTCGACTCTGCGCACACCTGCAACAACAGTCTCTCAAGGCTCTGCTCAGGTTCTCAACCCTGAGACTTCACTCGGCCTGCGCACTCCTTGCATGGTGCATGTGCCTGACTGCACTTCTTGGAAATAAGAACAAAAGCTTCTCCTATCTGAACCCTCTATCAACGCACTCCTTGTGGACAACTTCAACTGCACTCCTTGCAGGAACTCTTGCTCAGATAGAGAAAAAATTGAAACTAATTTACCTTACTCTCTCTCTCTCTCTCTGATTTCAACATTCAACAAGAAATCATTCATACATAGCCTAAACGCAATTGCATGACATAAAGAGTAAAACAATCATTCATGAGTATAACATTCAACATCTACACACAGAAAACGAACACGACACCATGAATTTGAATCAAAGCTCTTTCTATTAATTCAAATATCTGTACATGGGTGTTCTTACACAACTCTCTGCATGCTCTTCTGTGCTCTTCCTTATGCTCATAATCTGTCTTACAATACACAATGAGGGTGTCTATATCCCGTTTCCCTCTTGCGCTCTAAAATTGTTTAATCTAGAATTGAATTTTATCTACTTTACATTAACTACCATAAATGCCTTCTACCTACTAAGGACAAGAGAAAATGGCTCAAGGTCTGTTTACACTATACAAAGGCGCTCCTTCTTAATTATCTTATTTAATATGGCGCATCAATTTCAAGGTAATTTCAAAATTTGCGCTGGCGCTCATCCAACTGTCTTTTACTTCCTTGCTGGCTTGCTTGAGATGCTCCTGCATCATACTCCCTCGCTTGAAAATTTTCATGGGCTCCTGTCCATGAGTTCGTGCATAGTCTGTCCATGCCTCTGTATTTCTGCTTTGCTCTCCTAGCTAGCATCTTCAACTGGATGGCCCTTCCATTTAACCAAATATTCAAAGTATTCTTTCCTCCTGGTCTTTTTGCTTACTCTTTTATCCAGTATGCGCTCCATCTGCGACTTTTCTGCAACTGGCATCTGCTTTGTCCACTGGATCATTGGATGCTCATTTTCTATCCCTACTTCTTTAGGTTTATATGGGTACAAATCTGAGATATTGAATATTGGAGAAATTCTGATCCCATCGGGT
>SNQJ01S0013757.1:10989-43046 GCA_010110895.2 Picea sitchensis
TGGTGTTGTATTTGTCATAAGTCTCATTATACTTTGGAATAGGTTACATTATGTTTAAAATTCAAGAGTTTTTTAAAACCATTGGTTTTTTGATACTTTATTACTGGTTAATTGTCATAGTATTATTGATATGAATTTTTTTTTTTTTTTTATACATGTCATCATCATACTATGTTTTTGCTCTCAATATGTTGCAAGTAATTGTAATTGTTCAAAGAATATTTTTTTTAATAATGCATTTAGTTTTGCTTGTTACATAATCTATATGGGAGGAAAAAATATGTTGTCTTGATTGATGAATTATGTTGATCTTTGAGGTCATAATTTAACTGATCTTTAGGCTCATAATTTTTGGGAATTAATTTTTTTATTATGCTATTATTGTTTGTCTAAATTGAAAGCATTGATTTGACATTTCCATTTTTGTGATAGGGAGGCAATTTCAACATGTTTGTTCAAATATCAAAGATATTGATGTCAATCTTATAAAATTATTATTCTCCATATTTGTCCATGTGAGATACTGTTCAAAGTAAATTTCCATACCAAATTCAAACATAACATATATTTTTCTTCAAATCTCACAACTAATATTCAGTTAATGGAAATTCATATTTTAGTTTTAAATTACCACTATATCGCATTGCTTTATATTGAACCTCTTGACATATTACAATTCCAGTCTCTCTTTATGCAATAACATTAACATTCAATTTTACGATAAACTTTCTTATCAATGTCACAACGAGAAGCGAACTTCCGTAAATGTGCATTTACATAAATTGGATTCAGTATCTGCGTATATACGTGCTTTCGTAAATGCATATTTACGGAAGTTGGCTTCTCGTTGCGACATTGATAAACAAGTTTTCCATATATGCGTGCTTCCGTAAATGCACATTTACAAAGTTAGTTGTCGTATGCGTGCTTTCGTATATGCACATTTATGGAATTTGGCTTCCGTATATGCGCGCTTCCATATATGCATATGGAAGCCAACTTACATATATGTGCATTTATGGACACAAATTTCCGTATATGTGCATTTACGTAGTTGGATTCCGTAGATGTGCACTTACGTATATGCGCATTTACAGAAGCCAACTTACATATATGCACATTTACAGAAACAACTTTCCATAAATGCACGTATATGAAAAGTTGGCTTTCGTTTATGCGTGCTTCCGTAAATGTGCATATACGTAAGTTGACTTTTGTATATGCACACAACGTGCATATAAAAAAGTCAACTTACGTATATGCGCATTTACGAAAGCAACCTTCCGTAAATTTGCATATCTGGGAAGTTGGCTTCCGTATATGCATGCTTCCATATATGCTTATTTATAGAAGTTGGCTTCTGTATATGTGCATATACAGAAGCCAACTTACGTGTATGCGCATTTACGGAAGCAACCTTCCGTAAATGTGTATTTATGGAAGTTCCATAAATATGCCTTTGTGAACTTACACATTTTTCCCAAAGCATCTTCAATCATGTGCACTCACGTATGTGCATATATAGAAACCAACTTACGTATAAACACATTTACAGAAACAACTTTCTATAAATGCACATATATGGAAAGTTGGCTTTCGTATATGCGTGCTTCTGTAAATGCGCATATACATAAGTTGGCTTCCATATGTGCACATAACATGCATATACAGAAGTGCGTATGTATGGAAGCCAACTTACGTATATCCACATTTACGGAAGCAACCTTCCGTAAATGTGCATATTTGGAAAGTTGGCTTCCGTATATGCGTGCTTCCGTATATTCTTATTTATAAAAGTTGGATTTTGTATATGCATATATACAGAAGACAACTTACATATATACACATTTACGAAAGAAACCTTCTGTAAATGTGCATATTTGAGAAGTTGGCTTCCGTATATGCGTATTTTCGTATATGCTTATTTATAGAAGTTGGCTTTCGTATATGCACACTTCCATATATGTGCGTTTCCATATATGTATATGAAATCCAACTTACATATATGTGCATTTATGGAAACAACCTTCCGTAAATGCACATATATGGGAAGTTGACTTCCTATATGCACGCTTCGGTATATGCGGGATTCCGTATATGGACATTTATGGAAGTTGGATTCCGTATATGAACGCTTCCATATATGCACATATACGAAATCCAACATACGTATATGCGCATTTACGAAAGCCAAATTCCATAAATGTGCATATAAGGAAGAGCACATGTATGTAATCCAAATATATGGAAGCGTGCATATACGAAAGCCAAATATATGGAAGTGCGTATATATGGAATCCAAATTCCATAAATGTGCATATAAGGAAGCACACATACGACAACTAACTTCCGTAAATGCACATTTACGAAAGCACACATTTACGAAAACCAACTTCCGTAAATGTGCATATACGTAAGTTGGCTTCCATATTTGTACATATATGGAAGTGCGCATATATGAAAGCCAACTTTTATAAATAAGCATATACAGAAACACACGTATACGGAAGGAAACTTCCCAAATATGCAAATTCACGGAAGGTTGCTTCCGTAAATGCGCATATACGTGAGTTGGCTTCCGTATATGCGTGTATACAAAAGCGCACATATACGGAAGCCAACTTCTGTAAATAAGCATATACAGAAGCACACATATACAGAAGCCAACTTCCCAAATATACACATTTACGGAAGGCTACTTCTGTAAATGGGCATATACGTAAGTTGGTCTCCGTATATGCGCGCTGTGCGCATGTACGCAACATGCATATACAGAAACCAACTTACGTATATGCGCATTTACATAAGCAAGCATATATGAAAGCCAACTTTCCATATATACACATTTACACTTTTTTTTTTTTTCCGTAAATGCGCATATATGTAAGTTGGCTTTCATATATACGCATATATGGAAGCTCGCATATACGAAAGCCAACTTCCATAAATGTGCATATACGGAAGCACGCATATACGGAAGCCACCTTCCCATATATGCGCATTTACGGAAGGTTGTTTCCATAAATGCACATATATGTAAATTGGTTGTTGTATGCATATATGGAATCGCGCATATACAGAAGCCAAATTCCATAAATGTGCATATAAGGAAGCACACATACAACAAATAACTTCCGTAAATGCACATTTACGGAAGCACAGATACGACAAATAACTTCCGTAAATGCACATTTACAGAAGCACGCATATATGGAAACCAACTTCCATAAATGTGCATATATGTAAGTTGGTTTCCATATTTGCGCATATACGGAAGCCAACTTCTGTAAATAAACATATACAAAAACACGTGTATACAGAAGACAACTTCCCATATATGCACATTTACGGAAGACTGCTTCTGTAAATGCGCTTATACGTAAGTTGGCTTCCATATATGTGCGTATACAAAAGCGCGCATATACATAAACCAACTTCTATAAACAAGTATATATGGAAGCACACATATGCGGAAGCCAACTTTCCAAATATGCACATTTACGAAAGGATGCTTTCGTAAATGCGCGTTGTGCGCATATACAGAAGCCAACTTACATATATGCATATTTATGGAAGCACACGTATACAAAAACCAACTTTCCATATATGCGCATTTATGGAAAGTTGTTTCCGTAAATGTGCATATACTTAAGTTGGCTGTCGTATATGCGCATATATGGAAGCGCACACATACGAAAGCCAACTTCCATAATTGTGCATATTTGGAAGCACGCATATACGAAAGCCAATATGCACATTTACAGAAGGTTGCTTCCGTAAATGCGCATATACGTAAGTTGGATTCCGTATATGTGCGCTTCTGTATATACGCGCTATGCGCATATACAGAAGCCAACTTACGTATATGCACATTTACGAAATCACACATATATGAAGGCTAACTTTCCATATATGCGCATTTACGAAAAATTGTTTTCGTAAATGCGCCTATACGTAAGTTGGCTTCCGTATATGCGCATATACAAGCGCACATATACGAAATCCAACTACGTAAGCGCACATATGGAAAGTTGTTTCCATAAATGCGCATATATGTAAGTTGGCTTCCGTATGCATATATGGAAGCGTGCATATACTGAATCCAAATTCCATAAATGTGCATATACAAAAGCACGCATATGAAAACTAACTTCCATAAATGCTCATTTATAGAAGCACGCATATACATAAACCAACTTTCGTAAATGCACGTATACAGAAACACACATATACGGAAGCCAACTTTCGCAAATGTGCATATATGTAAGTTGGCTTCCGTATATACGTGCTTTTTTATATGCGCAGATATTGAAGCCAACTTCCATAAATGCACATTTATGGAAGGTTGCTTCCGTAAATGCGCATATACATAAGTTGGAATCTGTATATGCACATATACAAAAGTGTGCATATACGGAAGCCAACTTATGTAAGTAAGCATATATAGAAGCCAACTTCCCAAATATGCACATCTACGAAAGGTTGCTTCTGTAAATGTGCATATACGTAAGTTGGCTTTTGTATATGCGTGTTGTGTGCATATACGAAAACCAACTTACGTATATGCGCATTTGTGGAATCACGCATATATGAAATCCAACTTTCCATTTATGTGTATTTACGGAAGTTGGATTCTGTATATGTGCATTTACGAAAGTTGGATTTCGTATATGTGCGCTTCTATATATGCACATATATTGAATCCAACTTCTGTAAATGTGCATTTACAGAAATTGAATTCCGTATATACCATAGTAAATTAGTTAAACTAAAACTTTTACTTTAATTTTTATTTTTTATACTGGCGGAATCGACAACTTGGGTGGTTCTCGTACTCGCGTGACATGGGGTGACATGGGGTCGATTCGCGTCTGCTACCATTATAACCTCTAGGTGAGTCCAAACAACCTGCAAGCATGGGACACGGGTAGATCGGGAAAGACCTCATTTACATATTTCCTTCCATTTACATAGCACTTGCCAATTAGTTTACAACCCTATGGGCTTAATTTCCATTTTATAACCATAATATAACATGTTTTTAATCAAGAAACTTGTCAAAAACCATAGCAAAATAATTATTGGGCCTAAATTCTTTTCCAAATCCTATTCTTCCTACTTTTAGCCATAAATTTAGCTTTTGATTATAAATGTAAACATTGGTAACACCAGTTTTTAACTTTAATCATAACAAGGCATAATAATCATAAAAATAAAATTGAAATCATTTACAAACATGTGTAATTTTAATTTTAATTTTTTTTGAAAATTTAACATATTATAATAATAAAAACTAAAAAACACCATCATAATAAAATAAAACAATATACATTTATTTTAATTCATGGAATCAAATTCTTTAGGATATAATTTATTTTAATTCAAAATTTATAAAAAAATCAAATTCTTTCAGATATGCTTTTTAATGTAAAATTTATATTCACAAATATGAATTACATCGCAATGAAAATATTATTATACTAATTTAATCATCTCATATTCTCCATATATTCTCGATATGATATAATCCTTTCATGTTCTCCGCATAATATTTCTACTCAACATCCAAACACTTCGGATTTCCGAGTGAAATATATTGCATAATAGTAACATCCAAATCAATGCATTAAGTATATACCATTAAAAAAAGAGATACTCAACTCTGCAGAGAAACTAGTGCCAAAAAATCTTGAAACAGAGAACAGGTCGAGAAACTCGTGCCAAAAATGCTTGAAACAAAGAACACATTAGCATGACGTGGGCACAACTAATTGAGTCATTGGGCTGTATTTTCCAGAGGTTTTCTTTGAGAGGTATTCAATATGAGAAGTGAGCACACACGTTGCAAAAAAGAATGGGGTAATAAGCCTAAGAACAATTCGCCCCTATGCAGCCCATAAACCCTTGTTACCAGTGCTGAAATGATACCAGAGATTATTTCATGCATTCAAGCTTGTATTAAACCGAGGATATGAGAGTTATTATGCCACAAGCTACACTAAACTCATCATAGATGACTTTAACTCTAAAATCATGACCTCAAAACCATGGACATCTAGATTCAAGTGGTGAAATTTAAGTACTGGGAAAGTAAGTAATTTTGCTTCCTTTAAGCATATAGACCACAAAACCACTGAACACTGGCACCAAACTTTTGGTGAGATGTCCTCAAATGAGAGAAAATATAACACTATACATTTTCCAAGCACGACATTCGAGTAACACACATAAATGATAAGATTCAAATATATTCAAGGCTACTTCTTAGTGTTAGATCAAGAACGTAAGCTTAGTAGATCAGATCTGACTTCATTGTAACATCCCCTCAAAAGAGATTCACGACCATATCCATTCTAGACTCCACTTACATATACCTCCAAGTTTATCACTTATGCCCTGATCACGCACCCTGATTTCAAGTTTTCTCCAAGAATCCTTTTCCATCACATATTTCACTAAAAATGGTCAAATAAGGTTTAATAATGGTTTTGGAAAAATCCCTAAATCAGAGGTGTAAAGAGAGAGCATCATTGCAAGAAATATGATCATCTAAGTGGTGTCTATATAGCTCTTCCAGGACATATCCACCATTTTCTCATTTATCAATAGTGTTTTGAATTGTATTCTTAGTGTCACTATCATTTTCACTCTCTATATGCATAATGAGAAACCCAACAACCTATATAGCTGAATCAAGCTACACTTTTATGCTCGTCACGACAATATGGAATGGAGTAGACTCTTTTTTGTGACCAATGAAAGATGGCACTATTGGAATCAATATGAGCGGTGTAGGTGCAATCAAAATTATCTCCTACAACCACAACATGTAGAGACTCTGCTTTCCATGTTGCATTGTTGTTTCCACCATGCTCTAGATGTGCTAATATAAGACACCATTAAATTATAAACTATAGGAAACATGCAATGTGAAAGGAATTAAAAAATGATAACATTAATGATGTGGAATTGTAATGTGTTTCTTTTCTTACTTATTTCCTCATCTTTGCAACTAGTGAGATATATTGGGATTTCAAAATATGTCATCAAAATTCATTAAAATGGTTTTGAATTTGAGTTGTATCATTTGGTATACAATTCACTTAGGTTTCTTTTCTTTAATTCAAATAAATTTCATAAAGGTAGTGTGAGGGAATATTCATTCTTTTTTGTGACCAATGAAAGATGGCACTATTAGAATTAATGTGAGCGGTGTAGGTGCAATCAGAATTATCTCTTACTATCACAAGATGTGGAGACTCTTCTGTCCATGTAGCATTGTTTTTCCCACCATGCTCTAAATGTGCTAATATAAGACACCATTAAATTAGAAACTATAGGAAACATACAATGTGAAAGAAATTAAAAAAAAATGATACCAGTAATGATGGAATTGTAATGTGTTTCTTTTCTTGCTTACTTCCTCATCTTTGCAACAAGTGAGATATATGGGGATTTCAAAATATGTCATCAAAATTCATTAAAATGGTTTTGAGATTGAGTTATATCATTTGCTATACAATTCACTTGGGTTTCTTTTCTTTAATTCAAAGAAATTTCGTAATGGTAGCTTGAGGGAATATTCATTCTCTTTGTGACCAGTGAAAGATGGCACTATTGGAATTAATGTGATCACTGTAGGTGCAATCAGAATTATCTCCTACTACCATAACATGCAGAGACTCTGCTGCCCATGTAGCATTGTTGTTCCCACCATGCTTTGGATGTGCTAATCTAAGACACCATTAAATTAGAAACTGTAGCAAACATGCAATGTGAAAGGAATTAAAAAAAATTGATAACAATAATGATGTGGAATTGTAATGTGTTTCTTTTCTTGCTTACTTCCTCATCTTCGCAACAAGTGAGATATATTGGGATTTCAAAATCTGTCATCAAAATTCATTAAAATGGTTTTGAATTTGAGTTATATCATTTGGTATACAATTCCCCTGGGTTTCTTTTCTTTAATTCAAAGAATTTTCATAATGATAGCGTGAGAGAATATTCATTATTTTTCGTGACCAATGAAAGATGGCACTATTGGAATTAATGTGAGCGGTGTAGGTGCAATCAGAATTATCTCCTACTACCACAACATGTGGAGACTCTTCTGCCCATGTAGCATTGTTGTTCCCACCATGCTTTTGATGTGCTAATATAAGACACCATTAAATTAGAAACTATAGGAAACATGCAATGTGAAAGAAATTTTAAAAAAATGATACCAATAATGATATGGAATTGTAATGTGTTTCTTTTCTTGCTTACTTCCTCATCTTTGCAACAAGTGAGATATACGGGGATTTCAAAATATGTCATCAAAATTCATTAAAATGGTTTTGAGATTGAGTTATATCATTTGCTATACAATTTGCCCGGGTTTCTTTTCTTTAATTCAAAGAAATTTCATAATGGTAGCGTGAGGGAATATTCATTCTTTTTGTGACCAATGAAAGATGACACTATTGGAATTAATGTGAGGACTGTAAGTGCAATCAGAATTATCTCTTACTACCACAACATGCAGAGACTCTGCTGCTCATGTAGCGTTGTTGTTCCCACCATGCTCTGGATGTGCTAATGATGAAAGATGACACTATTGGAATTAATGTGAGGACTGTAAGTGCAATCAGAATTATCTCTTACTACCACAACATGCAGAGACTCTGCTGCTCATGTAGCGTTGTTGTTCCCACCATGCTCTGGATGTGCTAATGTAAGACACCATTAAATTAGAAACTATAGCAAACATGCAATGTGAAAGGAATTGAAAAAAAATGACAACAATAATGATGTGGAATTGTAATGTGTTTCTTTTCTTGCTTACTTCCTCATCTTTGCAACAAGTGAGATATATTGGGATTTCAAAATCTGTCATCAAAATTGGTTTTGAATTTGAGTTATATCATTTGGTATACAATTCACCTGGGTTTCTTTTCTTTAATTCAAAGAAATTTCATAATGGTAGCGTGAGAGAATATTCATTATTTTTCGTGACCAATGAAATATGGAACTATTGGAATTAATGTGAGTGATGTAGATGCAATCAAAATTATCTCCTACTACCAACATGTGGAGACTCTGTTTCCAATGTAGCATTGTTGTTCCCACCATGCTCTGGATGTGCTAATCTAAGACACCATTAAATTAGAAACTATAAGAAACATGCAATGTGAAAGGAATTTTAAAAAATGATAATAGTAATGATGTGGAATTGTAATGTGTTTCTTTTCTTGCTTACTTCCTCATCTTTGCAACAAGTGAGATATATTGGGATTTCAAAATTTGTCATCAAAATTCATTCAAATGGTTTTGAATTTGAGTTATATCATTTGGTATACAATTCACATGGGTTTCTTTTCTTTAATTCAAAGAAATTTCATAATGGTAGCGTCACGGAATATTCATTATTTCACTAATTCAGTCTTCTTTAAAGAAACATGGAGCATTATGACCCATACAAAGTTGCCAACATTAACAAGAGATATCTCAACACATACACAACACGAGTTTATCAATTTCCTTCCCTTTCTACAATATACCCACCTAATTTCCCTTTAGTGTTCTTTTTCCATAACAACATTGAAAGACATGACATGCAATTCAACTTGTAGTTCTAACTCTTAAACTCAGAAAAATAAGACACACTTATGACAAAGTTAGGGGCGGGTTGGTTCGAGATTTGATTGTGATTGGGAAAAGATTGAAGCTTTTGTGTGATCAAAAACTCGTGAATGTTGTCTTCATATTTTCTTTCCTTTTCATTTAGCTATTGCTCACCAATGTAGAGTTTTCTCATAGGGCCATGAACTGAGAAATTCACAAATCAATGTGTGTTGCTAAGTCCATTGTTTGGAAAAGGGTATGGTTTTATTGTTCCTTTTAAAATTGATATCATTCTATTTAGTCCAGTGTGAGTAATAGTGTGACACGATCCTGAATTGTAGCCTTGTGAATGTTGTCTTCATATTTTCTTTCCCCATATTGTCCAATTAATTATTTTATCCCTCCTTTTGCATGTTAGTTTCTTGTCAAAGATTTATATGTTATTGCATTAAATAGTGATGCAATAAGGTGTTCTAGCAAATGAACCAAACAATGATCAAATATGCTATCATTAGGGAACATGCATCACAAGGAATTATATTTCAGTTATGCACAGAAACAATACTAAAATTACACCAGTTCACAATGCCCACAACATGCATCACAAGGAATTATATTTCTGTTATGCACATAAACAATACTAAAATTACACCAGTTCACAATGCCCACATTGATGTATCAACAATGTTCTGAGATGAAAGAAATATACCAATGTTTGAGGTACCTTGACCATGTGTCGGGACATACTGTCATTATTTGAAGGGTTTATAGCTCAAAGGTACAGTGAATGGTGTCCTGAGATATGTTTTTATGCCAGACAAATAGATAATCACTTTATGTGTCCATCACCATTGAGCGATAGGTCTGCAATGAAAAAGAACTCAGACTTGTACTTGCATAGATGATGCCCATAAATGAAGAGAAAAACACCAGAATTTCAATTCACAGTTATTTAGTGTGCATAGAAGCCTTCAAAATTTTCATTTTAGACCTTTTGAAAAGTTAATTTTAGTTTATTTAGGTTTTTTTTAGTTCGAGTTATACTCAATAAATTTGTAAATGGATTTGGGTTTCGTATTAATCTACATTTTGTTTCTTTTTAATTTTCCATAGTTTCCTTTTGCAAATTATATATGATGAGGAAAGGCATTGATTATAGAATGACTAGCAAAGCATACCACATGGATATTCTTGGCAGATACCATATGGAGGGGCATTGGACATTGTGCATCATAATTTCATGTCATCTGAATCCTGGCCAAGGGACCTTAGCTTATGTTTTGTACGATAAAGTGCAAGACATAACGATAAATAAACGAAGGTCTATACATGGAGAGATCACAAACAACAATGCCTACTATATTGCTTTGATTGAAGGGTTAGAATCAACTATAGAACATGGAATAGATGATATTGTTGTTTTTATGAATTCACAACTTATTGTTGACCAGATGACAAGCCATTTCCAAGTTACATCTACAAATCTCATACCATTATGTGAAAAGGCCTGGGAACTTTCTCATAAATTATATTCATTTACCATATGCCATGATGAGATTGACGAAGATCATTTGGAGGCTAAAAGGATGTGTAAGGATATTTTATTTGGGGTAATGTCATCCCCAATTAGAATTGGTGACCAACATTTCCATAGATGCCAAATATTGTCGTGTGGAATTAAATATGGTGGCCATCAACAATGCATGTGTCGTGCATGCGTATGCTTCATTTTTATCCTGTTAATTTTCCTTGTACTAATGCAACATTTTATTTGATTGCGTACATATAACTTGCCATAATGGATATTGTATTCTATTTGAATGTTTATAATGGATATTATATTAAGCCCTTGAGTTTTGTGATGTTGTGAATTTTTTTACTTATAATGATGTTGTGTTATCAATTTGAGAGTTTATAAATGGTCTGCACTCACTTCACTCTCCTATAACTTTACATGTAATTTTTACACAATTCAACATTTTTGACTCCTTTTTGTTTGCACTTGGACCATAACACTAATATTCTCCATAGTCAACACTCCTTTTCAACAAAAAAAACCATGTTCCAATATTACAATTATACCTTGGAAAGAAAGAAGGCACAATTAAAATAATTGACAAAAATGTGAGAATATAACTCATATCCGAGAGATAGTCTAAGTAGGTCTGTATACTCTAGATTTTTTTGGCCTGCATACCCTAGAATGGTTAAGGAACTTTTGGACAAATAAATATGAATTCATTTCCTTGTAGTCGATGCTTTGCTAGATGGGGCACTTATGCCATTTTTATAAAATAAAAATCAAGAATAAGAAGTTGTACATAATATTTTTTGAGAATAATAAAGCATTTTGTGAATACACATTTCAGAAAGCATTTTGTGAATACACATTTTAGAAAGCATCATAAAGCATTATGTGAATACACATTTCTGTTGTTGGTGAGGTAATTGCAAGATCCAACCAACCATGTATGCTGCATTTCAGGAATAAATGGTTTCTTCTAATCAGGACATTTCTAGAGGGTTTTCCACTATCCATGTAATGTTGTCCTAATGCTCAATTTTCATAAATTTATATTATGCCTTTATTTGATGTGTAAAACAATTTGATGTGTAAAACAGGGTACCCTGCAAATGCCAAACAATAAGCTGAGATCGAAATAGATAGGTTATGCAAGAGAAAATTATCCCCTTGTAGGAACAACCTAATGCCCAAACACCTAAACTAACCGTAGGACTGAAATTTTGTATAAATAAGCCATCATTGGAGTTAGATAAGGTCTTGGTCATAACCATGTTAAACTAGTCAGTACAAAAATTGAGGGTGTTTACTTGCTACCTATGGAATTAAGAACTCAACAAATGTCAAGAACCTATTCAGTCATTGCTCTTAAACAATATATGAGGATGGATGCAAAGATTGGGGACTAAGGGGACAATAGTTAAAAAAAAAAAATTATGGTGGGGACACTAAGGGGCCTACTAACTATTGACAACATTTAGCCAAGTCAATGAGTGGAGTTTCTCTGCCTATTAATAGCACATTTGGAACCTTTTGCCAACAACAATGAAAGCATGTGACTATTGCTTGACAATATCTTGATGAGATAGTGTGTAGCTGGTCTGTTGTTATATTTTCATTTATTTCAGTGGATTTGCATAACCAGAAACAAATGATTAAAGCATTACATTAACCAAATTTAATTTATTAACATAATGTATTTGTGGCTATAGAATATCAACTTGTAACTTACTTTAGTTGAAATCTAGTTTTGAAGACATAGCCATTATCATATTGATTACAAAGACATTGTAATATGTCTTGGGTGCATGCCATTACTGGAAAAGGCAGTGAGTATGCTCAAATTATACTAGTAAGTTATACAGACAAAGTGAAATACATATCATATCTGGTTTGTAGGCAGATGTTTACTCTACGGGATCTCCAAGATGCCAAACATTTCTTGCTAATATTAACACCAAGTCTGATGCAATTGTGAATTTCAATGGGAACTCTTATCATTTGCATATATGGTCTGTCGGCATTCTCCCTGATTGCAAAAATGCGGTGTTCAATACTGCAAAGGCACAATTCAAACTTGACACTATAAATACGACTCATAGTTTTCAGTCTTCGCCAGATGGTAGAAGACACATATAATTGGTATCATGTATTTAGGGGTTCTATTTCAAAACTTTTGAAAGATAAATTGTGAATCCTATTTCATCAGTTATTCGACCAATTAAAGTCTCATGCAAAACATGTACGAGACACATGGATCATATCTGAATGAGAATGTCAGAAGCAGCTAAAAGAAGGAAATGTAGATATAGAGCATAAAAGCTGGAACCTGCTGATGGAGCATCAAGTTAGAAACTTTTATTATTGCTAGGAGAAGAACTGTGCAACTAACAAAGTGGAGATGGATTAGAGAATAACTGTGTAAAATTTAAACCCAAAAATTTTGTAATCGAAGAAGTATATGGAACAGAAGAGAAGGATTGACAGTAAATTAATTTTATAGCAGAAGATATTGATATTGGCTTTTGAGTTTAGTGCTTTCTCAGACTATATTGAGCTCCACTTCAACAAGATACAGAACCCTTTGGAGTAGATACATAGAGCTAAAATGTAGGCAGCCACCCCAAAATAGTATGTGTTGGACATTGTGTTGTCAGTGATGTCAAAGGGTGTCATTGATATTATAGGCAGGGGGAGACTAACTGTTGTCAATGATAGGGAGAAGAACAGATGGAGGAAGTGTCCATACTGCAAATCAAACCAGACAGAGATAGTTGAGTATGTACCTGTGCGACTCTGCATGAATGAAGGTGAGAAGAACTATGTATGTAAAGAATGCCCTTGTATATTGATGGATCTCTATGTGCGAAGACAACTGCGTGTTGTCGAGTTCCTGTAAGTGTTCTTTGTTCATCCGGATGAAGTGACTCAGCAAGAACAACCCAAGAAATTCCATAACTGCACATGCATGAAGAGAAACGACGAGTGGAAGATGAACAAGAAAACCCAATCAAAACAAAGAAACAAAATCGAGAAAGAGAAGAGTCCTTGTGGTAGAATGATTACAGTATGTTGAAGCTCGACAACACAAAGGAAGCACAAGAAATGAGCAACAATGAGGTCTTAGATAACCAGACCAAAGTAAATGGAAAAATCGATATATCCCACATTCGTGAGGAATAACAACTTTAAAGGATTTATATTACGAAATCATTTTATATAACTTGCAAGTGAATAAAAGACTTATGGAACCGTGCACAAGGTGTTAAATTTTGTCAGGCGAACAATGTACCAGGATTAACTTAAATCCTGACCATTGATCATCAGAGATCAACGAAATTCTCTCAGGAGAACAATGTACGAGGAATAACTTAAATCCTAACCATTGATCATTTGAGATCAAAATATTGGGGCCCGATACCTGGTGGGCCAACTTAACCACAACAACCTCATTAACAATCAATGAAATTTTGTCAGGAGAACAATGTACCAGGAATAACTTAAATTCTAACCATTGATCATTAGAGAGCAACGAGATCAAAATATTGGGGCCCGATACCTGGTGGGCCAACTCAACCACAACAACGCCACAATAGCAACAACAACCTCATTAACCATCAATGCCACGTGTCCATTCAGATGAGTACTACATCAAAAGGAGTCCAAGTTAGTTCTATAACAAACAACTATGCAGATGTCACGTACAATACCACGTGTCAGGACACATGTTGATGCCATATCATCCAGTACAGAAGAAGATGTCCACATGGCAGCTACCTCATCTGCAATATCAACACAAAGCTATTGAAAAACGACTAAGTACCAAGATGTTGCAGAGATAAGAAGCGCGATGAAGAATCAAGAGTAAGTGAAGAATCAATGCAAACCTGTGGACCCATGGTGAGATCTTGGAAAATCGACTAAGTACCAAGAATTGGTCGAAAAGAGATGAAGAATGAGAGAAGTCTTGTGAACCCATGGAATTGTGGTAAGATTACAAAAATTGGGTAAGTATGAAAACATAGTGAATAAATGACTAAGTGTAAGAGACCCGCGGTAAATAGTTCAAAAAATAAACTAAGTGTCAAGGATCGGTCAGACGAACGAGGTAATGAATAAGAGAAGAACATAGATACCGTGGACCTGCGGTGAGAATTAAAAAATCAACTGAGTATTAAGAATAGATCGGACGACCCGGAAGAGTCTAGATCGGACGACCAAGGAGATCGCCACCTGTCACATATCGAACGACCTAGAAGATGAGAGATTTGACAAGTCATAATGTCTTGTAGACCCGCGGTAAAACACTTAGAAAAGTTTCTAAGTATGGGTGCAAAATGAATGTAGTGGAAAACGAAGGTGCATTCTGGAGGCCGAGAAAGTATGAAAACATATGGCTTAGACCCGCAGGGAAATGGTTGAAAATGCATCTAAGTATAAGTGCAAAGTGAGTGTGGTGGAACGCAAAGGTGTAATTTGAAGATTGTGAAAGTTTAAAATGAAGAGGAGATATTCCTTAGACTCGCGGTGAAACCATCAAGATGACAGATCGATGACTGAGGCTGATCAGAGATCTGATCTGACGACAGTTGTGAGATGAAGGCTCGAGTTATGTGAGACTTATATTGACGGTCTAGATCTAACCAAGGGATATAATTCGATGATTGTTGAGAATTGAGATTCATGTTGTGCATTTTGATGGTCGATGAATGAACGACTGAGATTTAATTGAGAAGAAGATCAGACGGTAGTTGTGCGTTATGGTTGCATGGTGTGTTTTGGTGGTCCTGATATCCTAGGAATGCAGAACATATCAACAATCGAGATTAATCTGAGGTAAGAATGAATGACTGCCATATGTCAAGGAAGTGTTACATGTTGAGATGGGCAGAGATTAAATCAACGGATGTGATTGAATGGAGGTTCAGATCGAACGACGACTATGCAATATGGTCACATGTGGTTATGATATGCTAGAAGGATATCAACGGTTGAGATCACATCAAGGATAGACTGGACGACTACTGAACGTTGAGGGCGTATTGTGTGTTTTTGGTAACAATGAAATAAATCAACGACGTGGATCGAATCTCAATGTGATCCGACGACTACTGAGCGTCATGGTTCATGCTCTATCCAGAGAAGCAGATAACGTTCGATAAAAGGAAATTGAGGATAAGGTTTGAAGGATATTTTTGCAGAATGATTCAAGGAGATTCAAAGGGATCCATAGCCGAACCCATGGAAATATTCTTTGGATAGATGGACAAATATTTGAGGTTATGATTTGCATAAATAGAGATGCTCGAATCCAATTTAGAAGTAAGAGTATGAAAGAGAGAAAGTGGAAGTAAGGATTGTTGAAGAGAAGCTCCGAGGCTCGAAGGTCCAAGGATTCCTGCTAGATGAAAGGAAGATAATAAAATCATCCAAGGGCAGCTGGGAGGTGCAAGGACAAAGAAACTTCTGTAGATGGTGAACCGTGACAACAAAAACAAAGCAGTAGATTTGTTCGGATGAAGACTTGAAGGAAATAAATAATCTGGTATTGTTGATAACTGGAGGATATTGATGTTTCCAGTAAATAATATTATCTGTAGGCAGTGCTGAGTTGGTTCTCAACCAAGGGGATCAGTGTCTCTTGCAGGTTAGTGCCTACAAACATTGTTGCTGAGTCGATACTCTGTTAAGGGGATTGGTGTCTCTTGCAAGTTGGTGCTTATGAATATAATAGTTGTAGGCTAGTTTCTACAAGAAGAACTGAGTTGGTGCTTATTCAAGGGGATTGGTGTCTCCTGTAGGTTGGTGCCTGCAAATATTATTTCTGAGTTGGTTCTAAAGAGAAGAGATCGAGGTCTCTTGTAAGTTGTTTCTTGCAAACATTGTAAAAATAGGTTGGTTCCTACAAGATATTATAAATAAAATTTTTGTGGTTTTCTCATATTTGGGTTTCCATGTTGAATCTCTGTGTACTATGGATTATATGTTTGTATATACATTTCTCATTAACTTTTTATGACTAGTGAAATAATAAATTGATAAAAGAAGAGTAAAAATAATCCTATACTGATTCTCCCTCCCTTTTAGTATAAATAAGTGTGCCAACAATTGGTATCAGATAGAGGTTCCTTCAAAATCAGTCTAACCACTAGAAGGTGAATCCTCGTAGGACACATGGATAAGGAATATTTTTCTACAAACATAGCTCCATTTTTCGATGGATCAAATTATGCATTATGGAGCATAAGAATGAAAACCTATCTAATGTATCTTGGATTTGAAGTTTGGAGTGCAATTGAGAATGGGTACATGGCTCCAAAAATCCCACCACCACTTCCAATTTCTATAAGACTCAGTGACAATAAATCTAAAGCCCAAAATGCAATTCTATGTGGTCTGGAAGAATCAATGTTTTTCAAAGTCATGCATTGTACTTCGACAAAAGAGATATGGGACAAATTGCAGAAAATTTATGAAGGAGAAGACAAGGTCAAGAAGGCAAAATTAAAAATCTATAGAGGACAATTTGAGACCCTTGAGATGAAAGAAGAAGAGAGTATTGCAAAATAATTTCTTTGAATAGATAAGATTTTCTACACCATTAGAGGATTTGGTGAAGAAGTTAAAGAAACCACTATTGTGCAAAAAACACTTAGATTACTTCCCTCAATATTCAATCCCAAGATATCCACCATTGAGGAAATGAARGACCTAAACAATTTGACAATGGATGAATTACATGGAATCCTCACTACATACAAAATGAGAACGGAAAAGGATAAGAAAGAAGAACCAACAAGGAAGGAAGAAACTTTCAAATCATAAAAGAAGACAAAGACATAAGAACACAAAACATGTGACAGCTCAGACAACGAATTAGAGGAGGAAGAAGCCAACTTTGTCAGGAAGCTCAAAAGAGGATCGGGAAAATACAAAGGCAAGCTTCCCTTTATATGTTTTAATTGTGGTGAATTAGGACACTTTGATTCTAAATGTCCTTATGCAAAGAATGAAAATAACAATGTGAAAGAAGACTCTAGTTTCAAAAAGTACAAGAAGGTTAAGACTGAAAATAAGAAAAAGTTCTTTAGACAAAAGAAGAATCTATATACCAATGAAGACAACAACTCTTCAGATGACATTGACAATGATACAAAAGAAATTTTCTTTATGGGTGTAGAAACACAGACATATGTCCTAGAAAATGGAGACACAGATTCAATAGAAGAAGACAATTGTGAAGTTGATGCAGAAGTAAACCTTGAAGCAAAACTCATTAGTGCCTTAGAAGAAACAAACAAAATCAAAGAAAAGAAAGCTGAAAAAGTAATTGCGAAAATATAAAGAGGAGGAATATGATCTTGAATAAATAGAGAAGACAATAATTATCCAAAAGGTTCAAGTAGAAGAGGCAAAGAAAATTGAAGAAGTCGTAAAATCCCAACTAAAAGAAAAGGAAGATATCTGCAACACTCTAGAATATGAAATAGTTTATCTACGAAAGGAGTTGGAAAGATCACACACCAACATGAAGTTTGAAAAGGGCTCTACAACATTGAATGAAATCCTAAATCGTCAAAGATCACCATTTGATAGGATTGGTCTTGGGTACAATGGAGAGAAGGAGGCTACTAATGAAGAAGCCTCAACAAGAGAAAAAAGGACCAAGAGTTATGCTAATATAATCAAGAATTATATCAAGGGTGAAGACAACATGAAGGAAGATCAATATGTTCCATAGAAGAAAAATATTCCTCACAAGGACATAATCAGGAAGACTCTCCCATCAAGATGGAATCACATAATTAGGTACCAAAACTCTTTCTTTGGTTGTTGTTACTCTTGCAATGGTTTTGGTCATAAAGCAATAGATTGTAGAACACGTGTAAGAGAGGGTTATAAGAGGAACAACAATAGAGATACCCGTGGATTCTCAAGGAGAAATTACAACTCATTTTCCCCTTTGAACTGTAACATCATATGTTACAAATGCAATAATTTTGGGCATATAACAAAATTCTGTAGAAGTAATTTTAGAAAAGATCATAAAGAGGAGGTTCTGACAATCATGAAAAGAAATAAGGAACAAAGGGAACAAAATGAAGAAAAATCCATGTCCGTTGAAGCTGCACTTTGTGTAAAAAATAATAAGGATAAGTGGATCATTGACAATGGATGCTCTAGCCACATGATAGGAGACGAACAAAGTTTATCACCCTAAAGAAGAACGAAGGCATTGTCACCTTTGGAGACAATGGCATTTCAGATATAGTTGGAAAAGGCATTGTTAGTCTTGACAATGGAATAGATAAGGTTGAAAAGGTCTTGTGCATTGAAAACTTGAAACATAATCTTCTCACTATAAGCTAGATGTGTGATCAAGGACACAATCTTACTTTTAACTCCTGAGAATGTGAGATCAAAAAAATGAATTCAGATAAGTTGGTTGCAAAGAAAATTAGAACTCCAAATAATGTATACGTTCTTGATGAAATCAATGGAGAAAAATGTTTTATGGGGCAGATAGATGAAAGTTGTTTGTGGCATAAACGAATGGGTCATATGAATTTTGACAACTTGGTAAAAATTAGTACCAAACAAGCAGTAAGAGATATGCCAAAAATCACAAAACCCTCAAGCATTGTTTGCAAGTAGTGCCAACATGGAAAACAATTGAGGGTGAGCTTCAAGACAAAGGAATATGGAACATCTAAGCCATTGGAACTCATGCATACAGATCTCTGTGGACCAACAAGAACACAAATCTTGTAAGGGGAAATCTACTTTATGTTGCTCATTAATGATTATATAATAATGACTTGGGTTTCCTTTCTAAAAAATAAATCAGAGGAATTTGAAAAATTTAAAGCCTTCAAAGCTTTAGTTGAGAATGAGACAGATCTGAAAATCAAATGCTTAAGGTCAGATAATGGAGGTGAATTCACATCCAATGAATTTGAAGAATTTTTTCAAACTTGTGGAATAAAAAGACAATATGCAATTGCAATAACTCATCAACAAAACATAGTAGTTGAAAGGAAAAACATACATGTACAAGAAATCGCTAGAACAATGCTAAATGAAGCAGGATTATCAAACAATTTTTGGAGAGAAGTAGTTTATACTGTTGTGTACATTCTAAACAGAGGGAAAATCAGAGTCAACAGTGACAAAACACCCTGTGAATTATGGAAAGGTCAACCAACATCCGTTAAACAATTTAGAATATTTGGAAGCAAGTGTTACATCAAACAAGATGATGAAGATCTAACAAAGTTTGATTCAAGAGAAGATGAATGATTCTTTCTTGGTTATTCCTTAAGAAGAAAAGCTTATATATGTTACAACAAAAGATTGCAGAATATTATTGAAAGCATAAATGTCATAATAGATGAAGAAAGACCAGACATGAACCAATTCGAAGAAAAAGAAATAGATCACAACAAACAGGAGGAAGAAGAATATGAAGAAGAAAAACAAGAAAATGAAGAAGAAGAAGAAACAAAACATCAAGACACATAAACACCATCAAGGTTTGTGTAGAATAATCATCCAGACAACTTGATTCTTGGTGATATAAATGTTGGGACTCAAACTAGGAGAAAATTGACGATTAGTTCTGAACATATGAATATTTCCTTAATATCCAAAATAGAACCTAAAATCTTTACAAAAGCTAGTAAGGATTAACATTGGGTGAATGTTATGAAAGAAGAATTAAACCAAATTGAGAAAAATCAGACATGGGAACTTGTCCCAAGATCCAAAGATAAAAATGTGATTGGCACTAAGTGGGTGTTCATAAAAAAGTTGAATGGAGATGGGAAAGTAGTAAGAAATAAAGAAAGATTGGTTTGTAAAGGGTACACTCAAGTAGAAGGTATTGACTTTGAAGAAACTTTTGCTCATGTTGCAAGACTAGAAGCAATTAGAATGTTTTTGGCATTTGCAAGCTTCAAAATGTTTATGGTGTATCAGATGGATTTCATGTCAACATTTATGAATGGATATTTAGAGGAAGAAATGTAAATTGAGCAACCTGAATGATTCTTATTGTCAGAAAATGAAGATTATATTTGCAGATTGAAGAAAACACTTTATAAATTAAAACAAGTTCACATAGCATGGTATTCAAGGCTTGACAAGTACTTGCAACAACAAGGTTTCAAAAGTGGAACTTCAGATAACAATCTTTACATCAAAATAGACAGTGCAAATATGCTAATCATTGTGGTTTATGTGGATGATATCATATTTAGAAGTAATGCTGATAGAATGAGTCAAAATTTTGCAAATATATGTAAAAATAATTTGAGATGTCCATGCTTGGAGAACTATCCTTCTTCCTAGAATTGCATATTTCTCAACAAAGGAATATTTATTTCTCAGACCAAATGCATCAAGGAAATGCTAAAGAAGTTTGAAATGGAAAATTGTAAACTTGTCAACACACCCATGGTTACTGGTTGTAAACCAAGCAAAGAGGATGAATCAAAGGAAGCTAATCAAACCCTATGCAGATCAATGATAAGAAACCTATTGTATGTGACTGCTTCAAGGCCAAATATAATGCAAACAATAGGGTTAGTTAGAAGGTTTCAAGCTACACCAAAGGAAACACATGTGCATGCAATAAAAAGAATATTCAGATATCTGAAAGGCATGATGGACTTTGGTTTATGGTATCCCACATGAAAAGACTTTACTCTGACAACTTATACATATGCAGATTGGGCAGGCAATGTGGATGATAGAAAGAGCACCAATGGTGGAGCATTCTTTCTGGGAAACAAACTAGTGTCATGGTTCAACAAGAAGCAATCAACAATTTCTCTATCTAAAACAGAAGTAGAATACATTGCAACAACAACCTGTTGTACACAAGTTCTTTGGATGAAACAAACAATAAAAGATATTTAGGTAGAGTATGATCAACCTATATCAATGTTGTGTGACAATACTAATGCAATAAAGCACATTCCTGTCATGCATTCAAAGACAAAGCACATTCCAATCAAGTATCATTTCCTAGGAGAGCAAGTCGCAAAATATCAAGCTGGAATATATTGGCAGAAAGGAATATGTTGTTGATATCTTTACAAAACCACTTCCTAGAGAAGCATTCGAGTATCTCAGACAAAATTTTTGGGTGGTCCCTACACCATCAACTCACTAAGCACCATAAGAAGAGCACCAGCTCAGGGGGAGCTACACAAAAAGAAGAAGGATGTTGGTTGCATTACACAGAATGAAGAGTACACTTTATAGGGGAGAAAATCCCTTTGTCATTGATGTCAAAGGGGGAGAGTATAGAGAAAGGGGGAGATTTGCAGGAAGCAGAGGAGTACCAAAATAACTAAGTATTGCCATCAATGAAAAAGGGGGAGTTTGTTGGACATTGTGTTGTCATTGATGTCAAAGGGTGTCATTGATATTACAAGCAAGGGGAGACTAATTGTTGTCAATCATAGGGATAAGAACATATTGAGGAAGCGTCCATACTGCAATCAAACTAGATAGAGGTAGTTGAGTATGTACCTATGCGACTCTGCGTGAATGAAGGTGATAATAAATGCGTATGTAAATAATTCCCTTATATATCAATGGATCTCCATGTGCGAAGGCAACTGCGTGTTGTTGACTTTTTGTAAGCTTTTTTGTTCATTCGAAAGAAGTGACTGAGCAACAACAACCCAAGAAATTACATATCTGCACATGCATGAAGAGAAATGGTGACTGAAAGATGAATGAGAAAACCCGATCAAAATAAAGAAGTGAAATCGAGAAAGAGAAGAGTCCTTGTGGCAGAATGATTACAGTCTGTTGAAGCTCGACGACGCAAAGGAAGCACAAGAAATGAGCAACAATAAGGTCTCGGACAACCAGACTAAAGTAAATTTCAAAATCTATATATCCCACATTCGAGAGGAATAACAAATTCAAAGGTTTTATATTGCGAAATAATTTTTTTGTAACTTGGAAGTGAATAGAAGACTTATGGAACCGTGCACAAGGCATTAAATTTTGTCAAGAGAATAATGGACTGGGATTAAGTTAAATCTTGACTGTTTATCATCAAAGATCAATGGCTAAGATCAAATGATTGGGGCCCAATACTTGGTGGATTAACTCAACCATGACAATGTTGCAATAAGAACCTCATTAGCACCATGTGTCCAATTAGATGAGTACTACATCAGAAGGAGTCCATGTTAGTGCTATAACAAGCAGCTCTACAGATGCCATGTATAGTACCACATGTCAGGACATGTGTCGATTCCATATCATCCAATACAAAAGAAGACGTCCACATGGCAACCACATCATCTGCAACATCAACACAAAGCTCTTGAAAAAGGAATAAGTATTGAGATGTCACAGAGATAATAAGAACGACGAAGAATCGAGAGTAAGTGAAAAATGAGTGCAAACCCACAAACCCACGCTAATATCTTGAAAAATCGACTAAGTACCAAGAATCGGTTGGACGAAGATGAAGAATGAGAGAAGTCTCGCGAACCTATGGACTTGAGGTAAGATTACAAAAATTAGCTAAGTATGAAGACACAATGAAGAAATGACTAAGTGTAAGAGACTTGCGGTAAAGAGTTTGAAAAATCAACTAAGTGTCATAGATTGGTCAGACGAATGAGGTAATGAATAAGAGAACAACGGAGACACTGCAGATCCGTGGTGAGAATTCTAAAATCGACTAAGTATGAAGAATAGATCGGACGGCCTGAGAGATCACCACCTATCGTAGATCGGACGATCCAGAAGATGAGAGATCTGACGAATCATAATTTTTTGTAGAGCTGCGGTAAAGCACTTAGAAAAGTTTTTAATTATGGGTGAAAAATGAATGCAACGGAACACAAAGGTGCATTCTAGAGGTCATGGAAGTATGAAGACATATGGCTCAGACCCACAAAGAAATGGTTGGAAATGCATCTAAGTATAGGTGCAAAGTGAGTGTGGTGGAACACAAAGGTGTAATTTGAAGTTCTCAGAAGCTTAAAACAAAGAGGAGTTATGCCTTAGACCCGCAGTGAAACCATCAATATGACAAATTGATGACTAAGACTGATCAAAGATATGATCCGATGGTAGTCATGAGTTGAAGGCTTGAGCTATGTAAGACTTAGATCGATGGTCTAGATCTAACCGATGGATCTAATCCGACAACTGTTGAGCATTGAGATTCATGTAGTGTATTTTGATGGTCGACGAGTGAATGACTGATATTTAATTGAGAAGACGTTTGGACGGTAGTTGTGTGTTATGGTTGCATGGTGTGTTTTGGTGGTCCTGATATCTGAGGAACGCGGAAAAGATCGACGATTGAGAATTAATTCAAGGTAAGAATGAACAACTACCATATGTCAAGGAAGTGTTACGTGTTGAGATGGGCAGAGAATAAATAAATGGTTGTGATTGAATGTAGGTTCAGATCATATGTCAATTGTGTGATATGGTTACAGGTGGTTCCGATATGCTAAAAGGAGATCAACAGTCGAGATCACATCAAGGATAGATTGGATGCCTGCTGAGCGTTGAGGGCGCATTGTGTGTTTTGGTGACAATGAAATAAATCAACGATGGGGATTGAATCTCAATGTGATTTGATGGCTACTGAGCATCATGGTTCATTCTTTGTCCAAAGAAGCAATTGGCGTGCGATAAAAGGAAATTGAGGACCGAGTTCGAAGGATCTTTTTGTTGAACGATTCAAAGAGATTAAAAGGGATCTGGAGCCGACCCCATGGAAATATTCTTTGGATAGATGGAAAAATATTTAGGGTTATGATTTGTATAAATAATGATGCTCGAATCCAATTCAGAAGTGTGAGTATGAAATAGAGAAAGTGGAAGTAAGGATTGTGGAAGAGAAGCTTTGAGGCTCAGAGCTATGAGGATGCTTGTTGAATGAAAGGAAGACATTAAATCGTCCGAGGGAAGCTGGGAGGTGCAAGGACAAAGAAACTTCCCTAGATGGTGAACTGTGGCAACATAAACAAAGCAATAGATTTGTTCAGATGAAGACTTGAAGGAAATAAATAATCTGGTATTGTTGACAGCCAAAGGAGATTGATGTTTCCAGTAAATATTGGTAGCTACAGGGAGTGTTGAATTGGTGCTCAACCAAGGGGATTGATGTCTCCTACAAGTTGGTGCATGTAAAAATTGTTGTTGAGTTGGTGCTCTGCTAAGGGGATTGGTGTCTCATGTAGGTTGGTGCCTATGAATATAGCAGTTGTAGGTTGGTGCCTACAGGAAGAACTGATTTGGTGCTCAATCAAGGGGATTGATGTCTCTTGCTGGTTGGTGCCTGCAAATATTATTTCTGAGTTGGTGCTCAAGAGAGGAGATTGAGGTCTCTTGCAGGTTGGTGCCTGCAAACAATGTAAAAATAGGTTGGTGCCTACAAAATATTATAAAGAAAAGTTTTGCGGTTTTATCCCATTTGGGTTTCCACGTTAAATCTCTGTGTACCGTGGATTATATGTTTGTATATACATTTCTCATTAACTATTTATGTATGGTGAAATAATAAATTGATAAAAGAAGAGTAAAAATGGTCCTATACTGATTCACCCCCATCTCAATATAAGTAAGTGTGCCAACAAAATGTATCCAATCCTCTTGGATTCTACTCAGTGCATCGGAATTTTAGATTATGTCAATCTGGTTCAGAGTCGTGTTTAAGACTATTGAATTTCATTACAAATCATTGTTTTCAATTTTGCTCCGAACATTAGCTATAATCATTCCCAAAAAATCATTACCAAAATTGGTTCAGTCAGTAGTCGATGGGGGTAAGAGTACTTAGTATCCCATTTTAGAAAAATGTTATATCAGGGAGTTTTGAAGATATAGCATATGTATGATATATTAAAGAAGACCCCTTCCAGACCATGACAGTCTTGTAGCATGTCCAACCAATCCATGATTTCAAATCTCATCCATCTTAGTAGGAAAAAATGAAAATGATTTTACAGTTTGAGGCAACCACACAAATGCATGTTCTAAGACTTACTTGTTTTGAGGGTCAATATCATTAAGTAAAAGAGGAATTCGATGTTGTAAGATAGTTGCATGTAGTTAAAAAACAAAATCCACCTATAAGAGTTTACCTTAAAATCATGATAATGAATATTATTTGTGAACATGGGCACAACTTCCATAGAAAAATTGGTTGCATCAAAAGACAATTTCTTGCATATGTTTGTTGGAATTGACAATGCTAAGATCTAGTGCATCTCAATAGTCATTTCGTTGTTTAAAAAAGATATAAATTTCAATTTTGAAAAAAGCTCATTGCTAGTAGGATATGGGAAGATTAAGAAAATTGTTTAAAGGTAGTTCCTTTAGAGAGTGTGCACGGATGGGAAAAAATGCAACTTACAAAAAAATAAGGAATATCTACAAGGACGCGAATGGATATCTAAAGTCATCACTGATCACTTAATGGTTTCCCAGCACTTAAATTTCACCTCTTGAATCTAGACGTCCATGATTTTGAGGTCATTATTTAAGAACTAAAGTTATCTATGATGAGTTTGTTGTAGCTTGTGAAATAATAACTTTCATATCCTCTGTTTAATACAAGCTTGAATGCATGAAATAATCCTTAGTATCATTTCAGCAGTGGTAACAAGGGTTTATGGCCTGCATAAGGGAGAATTGTTCTTAGGCTTATTACCCCATTATTTTTTGCAACGTGTGTGTTGACTTTTCATATTGAATACCTCTCAAAGCAAACCTATGGAAAAGACAACCCAACAACTCAATTAGTTGTGCCCATGTCATGCTAATTTGTTCTATGTTTCAAGCATTTTTGGCACTAATTTCTCTACAGAGTTGATGATCTCTTTTTTTGAATGGTATATTCTTAATGCAACGTTTTGGATACAAAAATGGTTAAACATTACAACGTTAATACATGCTATTACAGATCTTGGATACATCATCTCAACATCTACCACATTGGGTATTTTGTCCCTTTAAACTATGAACTTTGATGGTTAATATCTTTACTGTCTACTAGGCATAGCCTTGTTACTTTAACGCACTAGGGTAAACCATTGTTCTAAGGACTTCAATACTGGTTTCATTGCATAATTTGTGGAAAGATTTATAAAGTGTGCAGTGTAAGTTGGAGTGTTGAGAGATCCCTGAGAACCACCTGAACCACTCACTAACATGAGTGTTGTAGCCTATGCAACCAGTCCATGATATCAAAACTCATCCATCTTAGTAGGAAAAGATGAAAATGATTATACAATTTGAGTCAAACACATAAATGCATGTTCTAAGACTTACATAAAGTATTGTTTTGAGGGTCAATATCATTAGGTAAAAAAGGATTTTGATGTTGCAGGGTAGCTGCATGTAATTAAAAAACAAAGTAAAAAACAATATCCACCTATGAGAGTTTACCTTACAAATCATGATAATGAAGAAGATTTGTGAACATGGACACAAATTCCATAGAAAAATTGGTTGCATCAGAAGGCAATTTCTTACATATGTTTGCTGGAATCAACAATGCTAACCTCTAGTGCATTTCAACAGTCATTTCATTGTTATATATATATATATATATATATATAACATTCACCATCGAAGGCTTCTCTGCACACTAAATAACTGTGAATTGAAATTTTGGTGTTTTTCTCTTCATTTCTGGGCATCATCTATGCTGGTATAAGTCCGAGTTCTTTTTCATAGTAGACCTATCACTCAATGGTGATGGACACATAAAGTGATTCTCTATTTGTCTAGAATAAAACATATCTCAGGACACCATTCACTATACCTTTAAGCTATAAACCCTTCAAATAATGATAGACTATCCCAATATGTGAAGGCACCTCAAACATTGGTATATTTCTTTCATCTCAGAACAATGTTAATATATCAATGTGGGCATTGTGAACTGGTGTAATTTCAATATTGTTTTGACTTAGCAACATACACTGATTTGTGAATTTCTCAGTTGGTGGCCCTATGAGAAAAGTCTACAATGGTGAGAAATACCTGAATGGAAAGGAAAGAAAATATGAAGACAACATTCACAAGTCTTTGATCCCACAAAAGCTTCATTCTTTTTCCAATCACAATCAAATCTCCTTTGATCATAAAGAGAAACCAACCTACCCCTAACTGTATCATAACTGTGTCTTCTTTTTCTAAGTTTAAGAGATGGATCTGTCTTGAATACTGGTTATTCAAGGTTCTTGAGACAGGTCTGAACAATGCATTACCACCTTATAACAAATCATCATTCTGATTTAGCACTACAGTTACAGAACCCTTAGTTATATCAAGGACGCACTTCATACACTTTGCAACAATGTCTGGGAGATGATACTATATTTCTTCCTTGAGTTTGTGGTAGTAGGATAAATAAGAAAATCAAAACGCTCTCCTTTTTGAACTATAAGAATCTGAATTTTCAATGTTGCCAAAAATGACCAATTTTAGTGAAATCTTTGATGGAAAAGGATTCTTGGAAAAACTTAAATTCTAACACATGGGTTTTCCGAAGAATTAAAAGCTCTTCAACCTATCATAGTTGGTTTTCTATAAGATCAAATTTCATGGGCATTATGAGCATTTTATAAAACTAGGCATGAAATTTTCTAAGAGTGGAAAAAGATTGAAAAGGCCTAAAGTGCCATTTGGCCAGCTTGTTTTTCTCATCTAGAAGTGATGTCGAAGTGTTAGATTTCCAGCTTGTTCCATTATTACGCAAAAAACAAAAAAATCAATTTTTGGCATTGAAATGCCACTTGTGCATAATAAACTACCAAGTAACAACCATAAAACAATTTTGAAAAATATCAATACAGAAAATTGTTGGGAATTACTTTCGAAGAGTTTCCTGAAAAGTTTTATGCAGCCACTCAATGTTGTCTATATATAGCTACTAAAAATATACCAAGGATTTAAAGAAAAGATATTGTTTTTATTAAGATTTCCATGACTATGACTATCAGTGTTTTTCTTGAAAGTAATGCTTCATCATTACACATGCAAAATTATTTGTGACCCACTTAAATTGTAATTGCTCCTATTAAGATCAAAAAAAAAAACAAGTTACAAATGACATAGAAAAAGAAAAAGAAATCACCTTAGGAAATATAGCCAACGCTATCTCACATTCTTAGATATGTCTTGAAAGTTGAATATTTCAAAAATACAAAAGTAATGGAATTTGTGGTCGATATGTTCAAAAATTAATTCTCATTGTTGCAATACAACGATGCATTGAGTGAGCTTTCTTTTCTTTTCTTTAGATAAGGCCCTAAGCCTCCTTATTAAGATCCCCGGGGAGTGGGTGGGTACGATAGATAGAATGAATCGGGAGAGCGATCAGCACACTACCTTATGAATAGATAGATCGAAATAGCCATTGGAAAGAGGAATGAAATGAGTCGTTTTCTGAAGGAAGGCAGGATGCTTCAGGGGCTATTCCGAATGCACTAAATGATGTAGAGAAAGCGTGCATTCACTAAAACTTTAATCCCTTCTTTTCAATGCCACAACTTCTCACTTTAGTAGTTCCATTTGAAGTTATCTTCAACAAAATTTTTAGATCTTGCATTACCAATCATAGAATCTTAAATTCTTGTTATAGCTTTGCAAGTTTAAATGAAACATTTTTCAAATTAAACATTTGAGAATAGATGATTTGCTAATTTGTAATTATCACCTTCACATGTTTGGGTTTCTTTCATTGTCCTATGTAGCAACTCTATCAAGTTCATCAACAAATGTTTTTCTCCTTCTAGAACCCTGTGTTGGGGGAGGAAAGTGTGCATAACTAGATGATGCATAAGGGTACTTATGAGTGACCATCCTTTCCAAGAAATCTCTTCCACACTCCAGGGTATGCCCAAATCTATCTTGCACCTGTTGGAAAGACGGAGTAGCTAGATGGTCCAACCCTAAAGTGGTTGATGTCAATGTTGTTTTGAACTCATTTGCAACGTCTTCCATGTGTTTTTGTAGGAATTGGAGATGGGTTTCTTGACCAAGTAACTGCATAAGCGACTCAAAAAAGTCGTGAATATTTTGTGAGACCCTTTCTTGTCCATGACTTGGATTAACATTAGTGGAAGAAACCATTGAAGCATTAACATTATCATCTACCTACAGAGCAAGAAACAAAGTCATATCATTAGTAAAAGAGGGATAAAAAACATTAAATCAACCAAGTTATGAAATGAATATCATGATAGGGACATCCAACCCATCCGTAATTCCAAAGCCGTCATTTTTAGCTGTTTGATAAAAAAACATTGCACCATATTAGACCACAAGGACTACTATTTATTTCTAATGATCTACATATTCAATATGAAATACTCAAATCACCTAGTATGGGGTTGTTTCATTGATTCTTGTTCCAACCTTTTTTTGTCCCTCATTATGCTAACCTTAATGACATGCTTGCAAACATATCCATTTTTTCCCCAATTGCAATCACACATAGCAAAGTTTGAATTTGAATGCCATACCATATATATTTTGTCAATATCGTGTTAATTTTGCACCCATGTTATCAAATGATATGAGTGGTGTAGTGTCACATTATGATCTGGAATAGATTGTGCTCTTAGCCATGAATGAGCTTCTATTTTCTCCACCTTATAATTTCTATGGAAACCATTTTCCTTTGCACATTGACGCCACCAATAAAAAATCTGGACCACTGTTAACAATTGGTGCACCAACCAATCCACTCAACGATGTGAAGTTGCTTGTATTGACTTTAAAATAACTTTTTTGGGTGTGAAGATATGACTCAATAGCCCCATTTGTTTCTTGTCCAGTGCATTTTAGGTTACGACAACATTTCTCCCACATTTATTATGAACATCAAAGAAAATTGTTAATAGTTAGCATAAATTATAGCAAAAATGTGAAATATGAAACTTGAAACTATAGCAAAAATTATGAAATTTGAAAATCTATAAAATATGAAACTACAACAGAAATTGAAAACTAAAATCTAAAATCTATGACTAGAGTAGAAGTATGTGAAAATTGAAACTATATCAACCAAACCTATTATGTCCAACCATCGTGCTCGAAAATACTGAACAAAGGTGATTTCTTCTTGGAAGTAATTTAGAAATTTGTTGGCCTCCTCAAGCGCAGAATTTGCATTTTTCTAGATGTGCATAACGTCACCTAAATGCTTAAACATGGCTCACCTTATAGTATCATCTTTCACTTTCATCACAAGATTTTTTAACCATGCCCTTCTAACATGCCAAATGCATAGGTAGACTTCACATTGAAATATTTCCCTATTGCACATAGATGTTATACAAAGTTAAAAATATATTCCTATTTGTATAACGTGTCTATAACAATATATATGCAACATTGCATTTTGAGAAATGGAGAAAAAAAAAACATGCTCATAGCTCTCTATACCTGATTACACTGATATCAACTACTACATCATCTACCATGAGTGCATTCAATTTCCATTCCAACATACCCATGTGACTTTAAGAAGTGGCATTTCCATGCATTTGGCAATATCAGAGGTCATAGATCTCGACATGAGAACCCATGCCAGGAGAACACAATTATGTTGGGAATCAAATGCCAATAATGTATAAAGTTGGAACTGCATCAAAATAAATAGGAAATTAGTTACATGTTTGGATCATCTTATACATAACAAATAATAGCAAGAAAATGCACAACTGTAACACCCTGTTTCCCCCAAATTTGTAATTAATCCTAATACAGGAATTACCATGCTAAAGCATGATGAAAATGTGAATGTATGATGTGAATGGACCTTATGAAGAAGGTTGATAAATGTAAATAACATTATGAATTTATTGCAGGACTGTTGATGAGGGGATGTGCAGGAAAGAGACCACGATGGCGGTGGAAG
>SNQJ01S0013757.1:46333-68539 GCA_010110895.2 Picea sitchensis
GAAGCAACGAGGGCATTACATATCTTGCCCCTTTTTCCCTCCATCCTCGTGAGCAACGAGGAAATCGGGATCGTAGATCCCAAGACCCAGGAGAACATTTAGACCATGGATCTCTCCACATCCACGAAGTAGTGGAAGAGTGCACGTGGTGGGATAGATCGGAATCTGTCAGATCTTGAACAGATACCCGTCAGCCGTTAGATAGGGTTAAGATGCCCAGAGCTTAGTCTCTGGAGTGTGCTCAGAAGAACAGATCTGGGCTGTCATATCTGGGAAGTTACCCGACAACCGTCAGATTTGGCAGGAGTTACACCGGGGTTAAGCCCTAGGGAGCAGAGGAGAGTCCCTAAAAAGTCATCAGGATATTGAAGCTGTCGGGAATTCCGGAAGTGAAGAAATCTTGCCGCTTGGAATCGCGATCCGCGATATCCCAGCAAGATCAGAGCCACCCATCAGTGAGACACGTGTCAAGGGATTCCGAGGAGTCGAAAATCGGGGAATCAAAATTTCTAAGGTCGAAGGAAACGAGACATCAAAAGTCTCGAAATCCTGACAAGGATCTGGACCGTCCGTTGGCAGAGGACACGTGGCGGAGATCAAGCACCATCGACGTTTGGCGCATTGAGAAATCGACATTTCCAGGGACAAGAGAACGGGGAAGTCCCAGGTGAAAACCCCGACATAATCCGAGCCGTCCGTTCAGAGGGACAGGTGTCAGAGACCCGGAGAGAGTCGGGATATTGACTATCGGCATATCGGAGATCCTGAGGTTGAGGGAATCAGGACGCTATAAGTCGTGAACCTCGAGAGCTCATCTTGACCGTCCATCCATTTAGGACACGTGTTGGAGAGATGGAGCTATCGAGGATATCGACATTCGGGAAATCAGGATTTCTGAGGTCGAAAGAACCAGGACATCGAAAGTCTCGAAATCCCGGAGGAATCGAGACCGTCCGCTCGAGGATACACGTGGCAGAGATCAGAGCCATCGAGGAAGGTCTGAAAAGGAAGTCGTCTATCGGCATTTGGGTCATCGGGAAATCGAGGATCCCGGTGACAAGAGGTTTGTGCACTTTGAAAACGCGAAACGCGATACCCCGATCAGTGGGGGACATTTTTCAGCGTATCCGGAGCAGTGGAATCCCCCTTGAGTGGGAACCAGCTGTCGGCACCGCGGATAAGGAGATCAGGAGCCGTTGATCTCAGCGACTGGTCACTGCCGTTGATTTTGGTTATGGAGGAAGGGCTTCCTGGTGACGTCAAATCGGGAATCTGTGCATCGGGAAATCGGGGATTCCATTGACAAGAGGTTTGGTGCATTTCGACACGCGAAACCCCGAACTCTGATAAGAGATAAGACCGTGGTCACAGGTTAACGGTCATATGGTTCGAGGCCTATAGTCAGGAGGGCTAACGCTAAAAGGGCGCGTCGGGAATCGGGGGATCGCGGATCCAAGGTGCATATGCACTTCAATATTAGAAAGCCCGAAACCCCAACGAAAGGAAAATCCATAAGGCTGAGGTCTTGGGTACACGGTCGTGTGGACTAGGAGCCTAGCTAGGGAGGGGCTAAGGCCAAAAAGGAGTTCATAGGCCATCGGGAATTACAGAGTACAAGAACCCTTGACTACGGGAAAGACAAAACCCCGATAACCTGAAATTGGGATCAGGGAAGGCTACATTCTAGGTGAAGGTAGCCGTATAGGTGAATGAAAGACCCGTGGACCGGGTTTGGCATTTTGCGGCTACAAGCTTCGGGGATTCTCATTGTTTGAGAAATCAACCAAAAACTTTGATTTTTGGTAGTGGGTATGTTACAACAACAATATAAACTTGCTTTAGAATGATTTGTCCCAAATGTAGAGTCCATTGCCAATATATTATTGTGGCCATATGTTCTCATCCATTCTAGCTACAGTGGTTGTTGAATGCATAAAATGAAGGGAGTGTGTGTTACACACCTTCAAACTACCAAATGTCACACTTAAGTGTCATAAGTGTCGCACTATAAAATGTCGCACCTAAGTTTCACACTTAAGTGTCGCAATTTTGTCACCATGAAAAAGTGTATGTCATAATCCATAGACATGTTGAAGAACAAATCTATTAGTTGGAAGTCGAAATACTACCTTTTTCCTTGATATTTTGTCTTTGTTTGAGCTTCATCGCCCCCCTGCCCATATACAAGGAGGGATAAACCTTGATCATCGCTCTCTAGGACACTTAGAGGGAGCCATAGTCTTGCCCTGTGCTCAATTATGAGGGGGTGATGAAGTAGTTGCAACCATCATGCCTTGTTTTGTGAGGCTGATTCTAGGAGATTTTAGTTGGTTAAGGGATTGGTTCGATCTACCTCCTATTCAAGGCAAGTTCAATCTTGTTGGTTCAGCCAAATCCTCATTTGACCAAATCCTCTCCTCAAAACTATCCTATGGTTGTGATACCTCAATGCCTATATAATGGAGGCCATACTTGAGTGAAAGGGAGGGACAACTTAGAGCATCATACCTATGATTTTGTGGCATCCAAGGGGATGGAAAGGAGAGCTTGGAGGAGCTATTGCAACATCAAGATCAAGAATGTAAGTGCTTCATTATTTATTGCTTTCCATTAATATATAACTCGGCCTATTCCCTTCATGCCTATGTGTTCACTATATCCATGTCTATTGTTGCCTAATTAATCATAGATAGATCTATTCTACTTGAAAATATATCATAGAAAAAGAAGGTATTTTTGTGTTCTTTACAAGACTTTTCTTGGAGCTTGGACATCAAGATCAAGGGCTAGGGTAGCAAGGAAAACCGACGTAAAAGAGGTGAGTCATACATCCTTCTCTTCTAATTTTGATTGTTGACATAGAGAGTAAATCTAGGGGGAAAGTAGTAACCATTTGTTTCTATCTGTCTTGGATCAAAGGGGTCTTGATCCAAGGGGGGTTTCACCTGTCCACAGGGGAAAATTTTCCACAACAAAAATTGGCGACTCTGTTGGGGATTAGTTATATTTTTTCTTTCCTTGGTGTTTTCTAGTCTTTTGAGTCTTGCTTGTTACTTGATATTTTTTATTTTGATGCTTCTTCTTTGATTTCTCCCCTTCCCTCATCGCCATTGATAAGTTCATTGAGTCAAATACCTGACCTTTTCTCAGATCTGGGAAAAATTATGTTTTTTAACCACTATTGTTAACGAAGGCACTTCCGTTAGCATTCTATCCTCAACCGTTTAGCAAAATATGGGTTCCCCTCAGCTTGTGTCGGTTACCCATCATCTATTTTCTTTTAATAAAAGATCCAATGAACCTTTAGGGATCCTTCCTTAGCTGCCCATCACCTTAGGAGGGAAAACTGTCAGTATTGATGTTACGGTAATCCAAGGTCCCTTGGAATTTAATTTACTCCTTGGGTGGGACTATGTCTATGCTATGAAAGACATTGTGTCCACACTCTTTCAAGTGATGTATTTCCATCATAATGGAAACATTGTGACCATTGACCATCTTTCTTTCGTTAGTCCTGATTTGACCGCCAACCATCCAACTTTCTTGAATGTTCCTTATATGAAGGTGATGTCCCTCCCACCACATGTTAATTATGTGGTATCATGTCCCATGCCTTAAATTGCTAATGGGAAGGAGCCTGTCACTGTATGATCGACTTCTTTTAACTCAGATCTGGTAGTTGACATGGTGAATGCTTCAATGGGGGATTTGAAGCTTGACCTTTCCCCCATTACCCCTATTGAATCTCTTGACATACATTCGTTCCAGAGCATTTTTCTTCCATCCGATGAAGACCTCTTGAAAGCTATGGCCAAGGTTAATGAGCAAAGCTCATTTTTTGTGTCAAGCTCATTAAAAAATGAAACAAATAACTATGAGCATAGTTCGTTTTATGTGTCAAGCTCGTTAAAAAATGAAACAAATAACCATGAACATAGTTTTCTTTATGTGTCAAGCTCATTAAAAAATGAAATGGATAAGTATGAGCATAGTTCATTATCCATGTCAAGCTCGTTAAAAAATGAAATAGACCCCCCTCAAATTGAGTCGAGTCTTCCACTAGATCTAGTACTTGAACCTTCATTTCCTCCACCTATGTTAGTTGACCCTCTTTCTTCATCCCTGTCTAGTGAACCTATTCTTATTATTAGCCATGAGTTTAAACGGGTGCATAAGAAGAGTCGATGGAAGAAACAAAGCTTGGGGGGCATGTCTCCAACCTCTGGACATCATGTTGGATTTAAGACACTAGCTTCTACCGATCATGTTGAGGGAAAAATACCAACCTCTAGACATCATGTTGGGAAAAAACCCACCCATGGGTATCACTCAAAGTACCAACCTCTGGACATCACATTGGGAAGAAACCCATCAATGGGTATCATTCTAAGCATAGTTCATTTTTGGTTTCAAGCTCGTTAAATAATGAAACCAACCCCAAGCACAGTTTCATTCTCTATTTCAAGCTCGTTAAAAAATGAGGCCGACACTTCGAGCATAGTTCATTATTTGTTTCAATGTAATGTCCCTTTCCAAATAGGAACTCCAGAGAAGAGGCTTAATGGTCTAAACAACCCCGTTAGACTATATCCAGGGCCAGAAAGGGGTAAACAAGGTTACTATAGGTCATCCCAGTCAAAGGTGTTATAATCGGAAAGTGACATTGAGCTAAAAGTGGATAAAAGCACTTTTAAGCCAACTTGAGCTAAAAATAGAATAGATGAGATAAAATTAGAAGTCAACAACGAATTAGGGTTTCAGGCAGCTATAAGAGAAGGTACAACGACMTAATTCATTATTATGCAGATTTTGACTTGTCATTGAGGAGAGAGGCGCATCTCAGGAGAGGTAGCTCAATGGATTCCAGGAGGAATACACCAGTGGTTGATTTCAGTGTTGAGAGACACACCCTAGTCACTGGGGAGATCACACRGGTCTTCCATCAGTCTTCAACAACAATTATACAAGATTCAACAGCAGGGGCGCACTTGTTCAGGGAGAGGGCGCAACTTCTGAGGAGGTTTAGTGGATCAACTTGTCCCATCTAGGGAGAGTTCAAAGATTCCCCTTAGATCCATTTGAGAGGTAGGTCACATGCATCTTTTTCCTATTTTCTCGTCATATTCTGTCAGGGGAATCATCAGGGACGAATTTTCTGGACATTGGGAGTGCGACACTTGGGGAGGACACATTCAGGGTTCCCGAACGATCATCGGATTAGATCCAGGGAAGCCCTTCCGACCCATTTCACAGTAGGTCAAGGCGATCAATTTGAGACACATCTCATCTGATTCCGATGGTGGAATCACTAGGGCACAATTTTCGAGCAGTAGAGGGGAGCATTCCCCCAGGGGGATCCATCTGGGTCCAAACACACCAACAGAGGGGTTGGTCAGTCACTAGGATTGATAGGGACAATAGGGTGCATTGTTTGGGATAGTTTCCAGACCGATCTGAAAGATATATCCACTAGGGAAAACTTTTTGGACTTGCAGCAGTTACCGTGTGAACTGCCATAGCTTGTAGATCATTCATTGATCTTGTAGTGTCATCTATCATTGGGTATTATCATTTTAGTTTTCTTATTGTATTTCGGCTAAGATCCCTTTTGTCTTTGATCTAGCTGAGTGATTTATTTTATTGTCAACCGCATTCAACATTGTACTCTGAATATATCATAATATACAATTTATAGTATTTTGTCTCATTTACCATCTGTATACTCAATATATATGTTGCAAACAATTAATCATACACACACATTAGTAGATTTTCCCAGACTAGCCAAGTCAGGAACATTACAGTGGTATCAAAGCTTTAGTCCTGCTAGCCTATGACTAAAGATGATGAGTGCAGTAGAGAACCAAGGGGGCCGTGAGCACGTAGGTGATGAATATGTCACTTACAACAGACGCAAGGAGGGAAGACCTAGACTTGATTTTCCCCCTTTTCCTCCCAGCTCATAGTAAGAGGAAGAGTCACAGAGGGAAGAAGAGAGAAGGGCATAGCGTGAGGCTGAGCATGAGGCATAGAGGATGTTAGAAGACATATATGAGAGACCAAAGGGAAGTGGTAAGGCCCCCATGGACCCAGAGGCAGCCTTCATTCAGGTACTCAACAATCTGGTAGTCAGTCAACAGGCCATGACTCAGTCCTTGGCACATATGGCTGATAGATTGGCTATAGTGGGCAACCCGGGCACACAAGCCCCACATGCAGCACAGAGGAACTCAGGGGCAGGAAGTAGACCCCAGTCTCCTACTTGCACATACACCTATTCAAGTAGGATTCCTAGGCCATTATTCCCCAGTTTCCAGAGGGCACCCCCAGTAGCAGCACAACATTCGATAGCATAGAGGTCACCCACTCAGGCGAAGGACATTGCAGAGTACAGAAGGGAGTATGCAACATTGGGTAGTGAGTTCCATCAATACATGACCCTGGTCGAGTATTATGGACTTAGACTCAGGAACTGCCCCAGAGAGCCACAAAGAGGAGGAAAGCAACAACAGTAGGGGAATAACATTGATTTCATCCAGAAAGTTGGTAAACTCACCATACCTTCTTTTGATAAATCATCCAAATGCACCACCAAAGCTTGGGTACAAAATCTATACACATACTACAAGCTCAAGCAGATGACTGAGACATAGGCCATCAGTTTCACTACCCTACACTTGGAGGGTGAGGCACATGAGTGGCAGCATCATGGATTGGTGACGTTGGGACACAGTCGCATCACCTCCTACAGGGAGTTCACAGAGAGACTCATGGACAGGTTTGACAGGAGGGATCACGATATCCACTTTAGGGATCTAGCCCAGTTGAGACAAACTAGCACAACAGAGGCATTCATCACGAAGTTTCAACATGTAGCAGTGGCAATGACAGATATATCAAATCCCAAGCTGATCATGTTACTCACAGAGGGACTCACAGAGCCCTTGAGAGGATGGGTGAAGCCTTATAGGCCTCACACCTTGCAGGATGCCATCTTACGCACTCAAGACTTGGCAGACTCGGTGCCAACGACTAAAACCTTTTCCAAACCCTTCGTACCACAGAAGGACTGAGATAAGAAGCCATTCTAGAGAGAATGGAAGGGAAAGGAGAGTTTGGATGATGAGACGAGGCAAGAGCATATGAGGAAGAATATTTGCTTCAACTGCAGAGACCCTTGGGTCCCAGGCCATAGGTGCATGGGAAAGGGAGAGAATCATTATATTGAGGTGGCAACAGACAGTGTGGACATTGAGGAGGAGGAGCATGAAAGTGGATCCACCAGTTCAGAGGAGGAGTCAACACAGGCGAAGGAGAAGCCTCCCCGTAGACCATCGACACCGGCAAGGACCCACCCACCGGTAGTTCCACAGCCTCCTGAGCAGGCTAACAAACATAAACCAACAAAGGGAGGATTCATAGCGACCCTTTCTAGTGTTCCTAGGTATGATACCCTCTGGATCAGAGGGAATATTTATGGACAACGAGAAATCACCTTGATAGATGGTGGGGCCACCCACAACTTCATTGATGCTTCATTGGTATCGAGACGGGCACTTCAGACAGAGGAGTTTGATGGGTTTGATGTTGCAGTTGTAGATATCCATACAGTGGAGTGTCTAGACAGAGTTCCAGACTTGGAGATTAAGTTAGGCAACTACACAGTGAGAGACGCATTTTATGTGGTTGACCTATCTGACACAAATGTGGTATTGGGAGTCCAGTGGATGATCACCTTAGGCAAAATCACCACCAATTACCAAACCTTGGAGATGGGGTTTAGAGACAATGATGGGAAGAGGGTTGTTCCGAGAGGAATGTCAATAGTAGCACCTAGGACAGTTTCAGCCAAGAGGATGGAGAGGATATTCAGACATGGGGAGGTAGCATATGCCATAGAGTGCTTCATTAATACGCGGAAGGATTCAGAGGGTCGACATCAGTGTCATATAGATATCAGGGACTTGTTGGGACGACATCAACAGGTTTTTGGGTCAATTCTACCAGGGAGACCACCTGACAGGGGGTTCGAGCACACTATTGAGTTGGAGGAGGGGGCCAAACCTATGATCACACCCCCCTATCATCATCCTAGGAGGTTCAAGGATGAGATAGTGAAAGAAATTAAGGAATTTCTAGCGATGGGACACATTAGACCTAGCAGCAGTCCATTCGCTTCTTTAGTTGTCTTAGTTTTGAAGAAGGATCGTACCATGAGGATGTGCATTAATTATCAGGCCTTGAACAAGAAAACCATCAAGAACCGGTAGCCTATCCCTCGCATTGACAAGTTGATGGATGAAATGCATGGGGCATTTTTCTTCTCGAAGATTGATCTACGCTTCAGGTATCATCAGATCAACATCCGAGACCAAGACATAGAGAAGACAACATTCCAGTGTCACTTTGGACATTTCAAGTTTTTGGTTATGCCATTTGGGCTAACCAATGCACCAACTACATTTCAGTCTTGCATGAACCACATATTTAGGGATCAGTTGAGGAAATCATTCTTGGTTTTATTCGATGACATATTGGTCTACAACAAGACATGGCAGGAGCATATGAGGCACTTGGATGAGGTATTGAGCATCATGGAGGTTCAGTTAGTATACGCCAAAGAGTCCAAGTGTGAGTTCAGTATGACAGAGCTACTTTACTTGGGTCACATCATCGGTGCATAGGGGATACAGGTACACCAAGAGAAGATGAGGGCCRTTCTATATTGGCCAACGCCCAAGAATCTGACAGAGTTGAGGAGCTTCTTCAGGTTATGCAACTATTACATGTGGTTCGTCAGGGGGTTTTCTCAGCTGGGAGCACCATTGACGGATCTCACCAAGCATGGGGCTTTCGTTTGGACTGAGGAGTCACATAAAGCCTTTGATCACATGAAGGAAGTCATGGGAACATGCCCAGTGTTAGCATTACCAGACTTCACTCTACCATTTGTATTAGAGTGTGATGCATCTGACGAGGGAATCGGGGTATTTTTGATGCAGGGAGGACACCCCATTGTGTTTGAAAGCAGGAAGCTCAGTTAGCCYGAGAGGTTGTACTCCATCTATGACAAGGAGATGTTGGAAATCATGCATGCCTTGACCAAATTCAGGGAATATTTGGTGGGCAATAAATTCGTGGTCAAAACAAATCACAACAGCTTGAAGTATTTCCTTGAGCAGAAGGACCTTAGTGAGTGCCAACATAAATGGGTGACGAAGGTGTAGGCATTCAACTTCAACATAGAGTACGTCAAGGGGAAGAAGAACATTGTGGCTGGTGCTTCACAAGGGGTCTTGATGCAAGGGGGGTTTCACCTATCCGCAGGGGAATATTTTCCACAACAGTGTGTCCCTCATCATCTATGGCATTGTCAAACTCTGAGTAGTAGAATACTTTATCAGGATTTAATGCTTGCCATATATGCACACTTTGAGTGTCATTCTTGTCAAACATATACTGGGCATGTTTCAATATTCTTTCTATATTGCCGATGCCATCACGAGTAAGAAAATCATTTATATCAAACTCAATTTTAGATGAAGTCACTTTGTCATGCACTGATTGACGATGTTTTTGATGTATACATTCACCTAACATTCCAAACAACAAACATATTTCTACCCATTGAAGTAGTTCATTGCTAACATTGGGTGCAAGGTATGCTTTTATGCCTACAAAATCACCAACTTCTTGTCCATGACAAGGTTTACCTGTAATATCTATATGATTCATTTCAACAGAAGTGATCAGGGCACATTCTAGTGCATTCTTGGGTATGTGAGCACTAATTTAATGACATGTGAAACCATGTCTTAGATGCTTACGACTTGGATGACTCCCTGTACCATCTTTAGGCACTTTTGATATATCATAAGGCAATGCATCAATCTATCGATAGTCCTTTGGCACATATGAACACCAAAACCTGTAAGCAACAACAAAATATTGACACACCAAAATTTGAATTTAAAACAAAATCAATATAAGAAAAAACAAGTAGTAGAAAAACACTTACATTATACATTCTAAAGGGGTGTCATTTCTACACTTTTGATTTCCAACATTTTTATTTTCTTGTTTTGATTTCCTGTTGAAAAATTTTCAAAATCTTGTTGGACACAATATATTCTTTCTCCCTAGTAACGAAAACATTATATCTACTTGATTTGATCCAGGATATATATATATATATATATATATATATATATATATATATAATTTATTTATAATTCAGATCTTGCACTCCAAAAGCTAGAAGTTGTTTCCATTTCGAACACATCTGCAAAGTATATGACTTGAGTTAGTTATGATATACTTACAAAGAAAATTACACGTGTTGCCTAAATAGAGGATTACTTTCTTAGATATAATGATTATATTGAAGCCATCTTACATCTCTAGTTGACTCAGAACTATGTTTTAAGAAGAATCGAAAACTTTGCTAGGTGTTTGGTATAAAGTGTTCTAGAAGCCACTTGAACATTTTCATGAATTAAAATCTTTCAAATGTTGGTGAATCACACCAACATCAATTAACATCTTGGAATATATTTAGCATCAATTACTGTTAATTTGACAAGGGGATTCTTTTCAAAGTGAGGGCCATACCAATACATTCATTTTTGTCAAAAGTAGTAAGAAAAGTCTATTCAAGTTACTGGTAATGGAAAGAAGATTTGGTTTCTAATGAATGAATTCAATTTGGAAGGGGTTGTGAATTTGTAGGATAGAGTGTTCATTGGATATATTTATGGGAGAAAGCTTTAATCTCCAAATTTATTTTATGGATTGGGACTGCTTCGAGCACTAAGGTAAGAGGGAAGATAAAAATCTCACATCTCAATAAGGTGTTTTTTAATTTTTATTTTGAAAGTTTAGTGAATAGAGAAGTTGTGCTTGGTGGGGTCAATGGATGTAGTGAAATTGGGTTGGTCTTACTACTTTGAAGTGAACACTTCAAATCCTCCATGGAAAGGAGAGATACATTCAATATTTGTGGGTTTATCTAGCAAGATTTCCCTTTCATCTCTGGAAACAAAAAATAATAAGATTAGTTGGAGATGATTTGGGTTGTTTCTAGTTTGCATCTAAGGAAATAATAAGGATGGGAGGGGGGTCCTAGCATTCTAGTGTTAATGGATATAAACTGAGGTTTACCTAATAATATTACACTAGAGCGTGGAGTGATGGAATGTATTCATGAGATCAACTATGAAAGATTTCCTTTCCACATTTTTTTCCCCACAAAACATAGCATATACTTTGAGTGTCATAGAAGAGAATTAAATTTTAAGAGGAGATGTGGGGTTGATTACTTTGCTAGAGATCCATGTGTTTCTTTTCAGGGTGAGGATCAAGCATCCTAATCTAAGATTTGTGTGTTTCTTCTCAAGGTGAGAATCAAACATCCAAATATTAAATTTGTGCGTTTCTTCTCATCAAGCATTTGAATCTAAGTTCATTGTACTCATGGGAGGGATCGGTATAGCTCTTTACATAGATCCATCAATGGAAAATTGAAATTCAAATGAGTGCCAAGAGAGGGAGGTGGTTAATATTTGCTCAAAGTGAGAGGTGGATCTCTTTATTCCAAGGGTTGTCTCTCATATTATTCATTGTTTGGAGGATATTTCCTAGAGCATTGCCACTATAAACACTTCCCTAGTTCAAATCGATTCAACCAATGGAATTTTCGAAGTAGCGTTCATGGTGAGTGAGGGGGGTTCAATTGGGGCAACAAAACCTTCACATCCTATCATTTCACTACATCGTAAGATCAATGTTGTTTCTATTGTTTGTAGGGGGGAGAATATAGTGGAGGGGAGGGGAGGTGTTATAAATGAGATTATGTCTCAGTTCTAGAGTGGGATTGGGGTCCTCTTCAGTGCCTTCGAAGGAGCCTCCAATAATTATTGTTAAGTCATAATTCATTACACATTTAGGGGTTTATCTCCTTCACACCATGTGACTTTATAAGATATAACATTTGACATTGACATAATGGTAGTTATTTCAAGTCACTTTTCCTCTCCCATGGATGGTGATATCTCTTCTTCTATTGGAAACAAAGGGGATAACTCTTCATTCCTTAGCCAAGCAGACTTTCCAACACTACTCCTAGTTTTAGATTCTCTAATCACACCAAGGGTTTCAAGTGGGTCCAACACACTATCTAACACCTCCAAGAAGCAAGGTAAGTCTACATTCAAAGTTAAAATGCAAATTTTGTTTTGGTGGATTTCTCATCTCCTAGCTCCCAAACTAGAAGTGCTAGACTTTCAGAGTATGATCCAGATTATTTTGAGAACAAAATGAAGGCGAAGATATAATAAGAAAATACACAAAGATATTAAAAGAAACACATAGATACAGTAATACACAATTTCTATTAATGAAAGAAATGTATAGAAACTGTAAAAACATATAGTGAATGAACTCGCTAGAATGGTGACAACTTATCTCTGAGAAGATATGTGACAAATACTGACACAACCGCACTCCTCGGAGAACGACCACTCTCACAGGATCTTCTCTCTCCATGACCGAAGAACTCAAATGTTCTTCTATTTCCCTATCGGGAAATATACACCCACATATTCTCTCCTCCTACGTGATCCCCCTTCCTTGATTTATCGAAGGATCGAAACTCGCGGCTTTGAAAGTTCTCTGTTGAACACTAGATCCTCAAATCCCCTAGACCCGATGGCTTTGGTCAACACTGACTTCTTCCTGTCGGAACTTCCACTCTATCGCGACTTCGCTGCTCGCGATATCAACACTTTGAATTTCCAACTCCCGATACCCGATGTGCCAAGTTTCCGATGTGCACGTGTGGATTAACTTTTCCACACCCCGTCACTTCAATCGGGACTTTGGAATTCGAGGGATCGCGATTCCTAATGCCAAAGGATTCGGGACTTTGATTTCCCCGAACTCCGACTTTATGCCACCTGTCCTCTACTCTAGCGCCTGTGGCCCACACTCTTGTGGTGATCGGGAAATCGTGTTTCAGAGTTTTTCAATTTCAGATGCAATGGTTCACAGAACTTCCAAAGTTCCGAACCCCGATGTGCGATGACACCTGTCCTCCACTGTAACGCTATGATTGTGGGGCCGTCATGTTTCGGAGTTTCGCGACTCCTCCTGAAATTTTTTTCTCATCACCGAGAATCCCGATATACCGATCCCCGATGCACGTGAGAGCTTACACCTCCACGTCACCTCTTCCTTGTCGCCCTATCGGGTATCGCGAAATCGCAATTCCTAATGCAACGATTTCTTCACTCCCGGAATTCACGATGAGCTGAACTCCGACTCCTTTGGATCCTCTGACACATGTCCTACCCTGAGATCAACGGCTAGGATCTCCTTTGGGTTTTCGAAACCTCCAAGGTCTCGATTATCTTGCCTATAAAAATCCCAATGGCTCCAATATCCCGATGCCTTCACGGAACTTCTCCTCTATGCACTAAGGTAACCCTGGCATAACTTTTACTAGATCGGATGGCTACCGGTCTTTCGTGAATCCCCCCTATGAAATCTGACCGTTGATTTCTTCCTCCTTTGGGGATTCCTTAGCACGAAATCCCCTGTGTAACCTTTCAATAATTCTGAAGGCCTTTGCTCTTCTTGAACTTTCTTCAGCTTCTCAGTCTTCTTAGGAAGAAACCTTGCACACACTCCTTGCGGAAAATCTTCAACAACATTTAAGTGTTGAAGGCACTCGACTCTGCACACTCCTGCAACAGCAGTCTTCCGATACTCTGCTCAGAATCGCAACTCTGAGACTTAGCTGGGCTTGCGCACTCTTTGCACGGCACTGTGCATAACTGCACCCCTGAGATGAATAGAAACAAAAGTTACCTCTAATTGAACCCTTCAGTCAACGCACTCCTTGCGGACAGATTCGACTGCACTCCTTGCAGGAATCCTCTGGCTCAATTAGAGAAACAATTGAAACTTATTCACTCTTCCTCTCAGATTTCAATTCAACCATGAAATCACATACACAGCATATAAAAGCAAATGCATGACAGAAATCAAACATTCATGAGCATAACATCCATACACAGAGAAACAACACAAAGCATGGATTTTAATCAAAGCTTTCTATTGATTCAAATGCCTGTACATGGGTGTTGTTCATCTCATTCTCTGCCTGCTCTTCTGCTTGTTCTCAATGCTTCTTATTGTTACAATGTACAAAGGAGGGTGTCTATATCCGTTTTCCCTCTTGGACTCTAAGCTATCAAATCTAGAATTAAATTCCTATCTAACTGCATTAACTCTATTAAATGTCGACTATCTACCTAAGGACGAGAGCTATCTGCTCAAGGTCCATTACGATATACAAGTGCACCATCTCAATAAATGATTTCATTAAAGATTTGCGCAACAGTCCCAAAGCATTTCAAAATTTGGTGTTGGCTTGTCCATCTGTCCTCTGCTTCCGCGCTGGCTCGCTTGATGTGCTGGCGATGGTCCTGCATCATACTCCTCGGCTTGAAAAATTTCATGGGATCCTATCCATGAGCTCATGCATGGTATGTCCATGCTTCTGTATCACCGCTTCACTCTCCCAACTGGCATCTTCCACTGGGTGATTCTTCCATTTAACCAGATACTCAAAATACTCCTTTCACCTGGTCTTCTTACCCACTCTCTTGTCCAGTATGCCTTCCATCTGGGGCTTCTCTGCAACTGGCAATTGTTTCACCCACTGGATCACTGGCTCCTCAGTTTCAGTCTCTACTTCTCCAGCCCTATATGGGTATAAATATGAAATATTTAATATCAGAGATATTTCGATGCCATCCAGTAACTCGATCTCATAAGCATTCTCTCCGAATTTCTTCAGGACTCTGCATGGCCCAATTTTCTTCATTTTCAATTTGTTGTATGTTCCCCTCGGGAACCTTTATTTCCTTAAGTGTGCCAGGACTAGATCGCCAACTTCAAACTGAAGTTGTCTTCGATGTTGATCTGCTCTGCGCTTGTACTCCTGGCTTGATTTCAGCAGTCGCTCCTTCACCTGACTATGAAGTTCCTTCATTGCCTCAACAAACTCTTCTGCACTAGCACTGCTAGTCATAGTCTGTTCTGAATCCCTCAGTTCAAAAAATCCTCTCGGCTGTGTGCTATACACAATCTGAAATGGACTTTCCCCTGTGCTTCGATTCACTGAATCGTTGTATGAAAACTCTAACTGTGGCAATATGTTGTCCCAATTGTTATGGTGCTCTGTCACCAAGCTTCTCAGCAAGTCTCCCAGACTTCTGTTGACCACTTCTGTTTGTCCATCCGTCTTAGGATGATAAGCAGAACTAAACGCCAAGTTAGTTCCTAACTTCTTCCATAAGGTCCTCCAAAAATTCCCTATGAATTTAGTATCCCTGTCCGAAACTATGCTCTTTGGCAACCCATGAAGTCGAATGACCTCCTTGAAGAATAGATTTGCGATGTGAGTCGCATCGCTAGTTTTCTGACATGGTATGAAGTGTGCCATCTTAGAAAACCTGTCCACAACCACAAAGATGGAATCAACACCCCTTTGTGTCCTCGACAAACCCAATACAAAATCCATGTTAATCGCCTCCCATGGCCTCTCTGGTATGGGCAATGGCTGATAAAACCCCGCATTATGTTTCCTCCCCTTCGAATGCTGGCATACCCGACATCTGTCCACAAATCGCTTGACTTCTGACCGCATCCTTGGCCAAAAGTAAGACTCGCTCAGCTTTGTGAATGTTTTATCATGACCGAAATGTCCTGCCAATCCACCACTGTGTTTCTCCTTCAACAGGTTCTCCCTCATGGAGCATTTTGGAATGCACAATTGATTACCCCTGAACAACAATCCCTGCTGGATCATATAATCTATCCACGGGCTTCTATCTCTGAGAACTGGATTCTCAGCTGCTTCATACGCCTCTGCAAAATCTGCATCACCTGCGTACATATCCCTGAGATTTTCAAAACCCAATGTTTTGACTCAGGACTCCTGCATCATAAAACATTTCCTGCTCAAAGCATCAACCACTTTGTTAGCAGTATTCGAAATATGCTTAATCACAAATGTGAAATTCTGCATGTACTCTACCCATTTCGCATGTTTCTGATTCAACTTCTCCTGTTGAGTCACAAACTGCAATGCATGATTATCACTATACAATACAAATTCCTTTGGGATCAAGTAATGCCTCCATTTCTTCAGTGCCTGTATGATAGCATAAAATTCTTTATCGTACGTGGAGTATTTCAGCTTCACCTCATCAAACTTCTTGCTGAAATATGCAATCAGCCTGTCTTCCTGACTCAACACCGCTCCTATGGCAAACCCACTTGCATCACATTTCACCTGAAATGTTTTCTGAAAATCCGGTAACACCAAAACCGGTTGTTACGTGATCTTCCTCTTCAACAGATTGAAGCTCTTCTCAGCCTCTGTTGTCCAATGAAAATATTTATGCCGCTTCTTCATTGTATCCATCATCGCTGCACTAATTCCACTGAAATTCCTGATGAATTTTCGGTAGAAACTAGACAAACCATGAAAACTCCTCACCTCGAAAACATTTCTCGGTGATGGCCAATTCTTAATTACCTCCACTTTATCCGGATCCATCCTCAACTCATTCGTCAAAATAACAAAACCCAAGTATATGAGCTCTGTCTTCATAAATGAGGACTTCTTCATATTAATCAACAACTTCTCCTGCTGTAGCTTCTTCATCACAATGGCTAAATGCTTCAGATGCTCAGCCTCTGATTTACTGTAAATTAGTATGTCATCCAAATACACAATGACGAACTTCCCGATGAACTCCCTCAGGACTTCATTCATCAATATCATAAAGGTACTTGGTGCATTCGTCAAGCCAAACGACATGACTAGCCATTCATACAGTCCTTCGTTGGTCTTGAAGGTTGTCTTCCACTCATCGCCTTCCCTCATGCGAATCTGGTGGTATCCTCTTTTCAAATCTATCTTTGAAAAAAAAAAATCCCCACTCAGGCAATCCATCAGATCATCCATCCTCGGCAGTGGAAACCTGTACCTGATGGTTATCTTGTTAATCGCCCTTGAATCGGTAAACATTCTCCAACCTCCATCTTTCTTTGGACTGAGTACCATTGGAACGACACACGGGCTCAAACTTTCCCTGACCAATCCTTTGTCCAATAGATCCTGGACCTGCTTCTTGACCTCCTCATTTTCTTGTGGCGTCAACCTATACGTGGCTTTGTTTGGCAAACTGGCTCCAGGTATGAGGTCTATGTGATGACTTACACTTCTCATCGGTGGCAATGAATGAGGTAATTCGTCCACTATGATGTCAGCGAACTCTTCCAACAATTCCTGAACTTCATCAGGTAAATCGTCCACTCTTGTGCTAGTCAGAACAATCCTCAGTTTTCTGACCACAAAGAATTGTGGATCTTCCTTCTTCTTCACCTCCGTAAGAAGTTCCTTCCCACTCATGAGAAGTACTGTGTTGCTTACTTCCGGCTTCACCTCTTTATCCTTTATCGGAAGCAACATATGGGTTCTCCCATTCTTCTCTAGGGTATAGGTGTTCATTCTCCCATCATGAATCACATTTCTGTCATATTTCCATGGTCTACCCAGCAATAAATGACATACATCCATAGGAATGACATCACAGAGTACTTTATCATTATACCCTCCTATTTTAAATTCAACCAAGCATTGTTTAGTAACAGTTACCTGGTGTCCCTTCTGTAGCCACGAAACTTTGTATGGGCTTGGATGATCAGTCGTCTCCAGCTCCAGCTTCTCTACCATCTCTGTAGATACGAGATTATTCGTGCTACCACTGTCCACAATAACCTTGCACACCCTGTCCTTGGTCTTGCAGGCGGTTCTAAAGAGTCTGGTCCTTTGGACTGAACTCTCCACCTCCTTCTCGGGTGTCAAAAGGACTTTATGCATCGCAAGCGATCTTCCGCCTTCGGCATCTTCGGCCTCAACATCATGCCTCTGCTCTTCTGTGATGTGAGCTTCCCCGATGTCCTTCTTTTTCTCTGGACACTCGTAGGACTTGTGCCCATTATTTCCACATGTGAAGCATGTAATTACTCCACCTCGACCTCTTCCTCTACCTCTGGTACGAGGAAAAGTATTGACGTCTGCATAATCTCCCCTCTGTTCTGTATGTTGCCCTCTCTGTTCAACATGTGGCCCTCTCTGTGAGGTTCCACCTCTCTCAACCTTACCCTAAGGTTTCTTCCACTCCTCTTTGGGCTTCTGGTATTTGTCCTGGGCAACTGCTTTGCCTCTGGGCTGACTTCTGTCTCGCCCTCGCTGACCTTTCTTTCAGCTCAGCTTCTCCTCAGCTTTTAGAGCCATCTGATAAGAATCCTCCACCATCCTAATGGTAACCATGCTTAATTCATCTTGAATGTCGTATCTCAGACCATTTAGATATCTAGCAACTTTCTCATCATCGCTCTCCCGATGACCTGCTCTGATGTTCAGCCGATAGAATTCCTCAGTGTATTCTGTCACTGTCATCAGCTTCTGTCTCAGGTTCCGCATTCTCCTGAACAGTGTGATTTGATAATCCCTTGGGATGAACTTTGCCTTCATCTTTGCAATCATTCGATCCCATATTTTAATCTTTTGCTTGCCTTTGCAGCGTCTATCTGCTTGTAGCTCGTCCCACCACAATGTTGCATGTCCTTTCAAGTGCGTAACAACATGATTGACCTTCTTATCCTCTTCGATATCTTCATAGTTGAAGTAGGTGTCTAGGGCTCTAATCCAGTCCAATATCTCTTATGCATCCAGATTCCCCTCATAAACTGGAATGTCCATTCTTGCCTTCACACCCATCCTGGAAATGGATTTAATTAGACGCTCATTTGCTGCATCCTCGGCTGCAATTTCCTCGTCACGTTCAGCCTCGATTTCGCTCTCAGAATCATTAAGATCCCCTGCACTAGCTGTGCGTCTTTGAGATGTCTCCATCTCCTCGAGTCTTGCTCGGAGATCACACATCTGTCTCTCCATTTATGGGTTTCCTACCGGCCTGCCTCTTCTCCGCACCTCCCTATCCTCTGGATCAGGTGACTATCTTTCTCTTCTGGGCGGCATGGTGAATTCATTTCTTCTTCTTTGCTATAGAAAGCAAATAACTTCCCGCTCTGATACCACAACTGACGCAACCGCACTCCTCGGAGCACGACCACTCTCACAAGATCTTCTCTCTCCACGGCCCGAAGAACTCAAATGTTCTTCTATTTCCCTATCGGGGAATATACACCCACAGATTCTCTCCTCCTACATGATCCCCCTTCCTTGATTTATCGGAGGATTGGAACTCGCGGCTTCGCAAGTTCTTTGTTGAACACTGGATCCTCAAATCCCCGAGACCCGATGGCTTTGGTCAACGCTGACTTCTTCCTGTCGGAACTTCCGCTTTATCGTGACTTCGCTGCTCACGATATCAACACTTTGAATTTCCAACTCCCGATACCCGATGCGCCGAGTTTCCGATGCGCACGTGTGGATTAAATTTTCCACACCCCGTCACTTAAATCGGGACTTCGGAATTTGCGGGATCGCGATTCCTAACGCCAAAGGATTCGAGACTTTGATTTCCCCGAACTCCGACTCTATGCCACCTGTCCTCTGCTCTAGCGCATGTGGCCCACACTCCTGTGGTGATCGGGAAATCATGTTTCAGCGTTTCGTGATTTCAGATGCAATGGTTCACAGAACTTCCAAAGTTCTGAACCCCGATGTGCGATGACACCTGTCCTCCACTGTAACGCTATGATTGTGGGGCCGTCGCGTTTCGGAGTTTCGCGACTCCTCCTGAAATGTTTTTCTCGTCACCGAGAATCCCGATATACCGATCCCCGATGCACGTGAGAGCTTACTCCTCCACGTCACCACTTCCTCGTCGCCCTATCGGGTATCACGAAATCACAATTCCTAATGCAACGATTTCTTCACTCCCAGAATTCACGATGAGCTGAACTCCGACTCCTTTGGATCCTCTGACACGTGTCCTACCCTAAAAAATTCTAATTTAATAATCTATTGTCAAATTTATTATTGACATTTACTCTACAAAATTATTTTATGTGTATATCGTGACACGTGACAAAGACATAATAAAAGGGAAAGTAGCCTAATCAAAATTCTTTAACTAATCCAAAAAAATTACTAATAAAACATTTTTAATTTCTAAGAAAATATAAATAAAATTCCTTAACTACAAAAAAAATTACCAAGAAAATACTTTTTAATTTATAAATAAAATCTCTTAACTAATAAAAGAATTATTCGTAAAACATTTTTAAATTTCAAAAAAATATAAATAAAACCCGTTAGCTAATCCAAACAACATTACTAAGAAAACACTTTTTAATTTCTATAAGAGAATATGAAATGAATATTTATTAAAGCTAAGCACATTTACAAACAAGAAGTGTAAGAAAGGTGGGTCTGAGATTTTATTATACAAACATTTTCCAAGCGTGGTCCATCCTCTACAAAAGTTAGTAAACGAACTCGCTTTTGGAAAATTTGTCTATGAAATTTAAAGTGACAATACTCGGAATTTGATACATATGTAAAATTCTTGTTCAGATTTTGCCCCTTCAATTTGTCTTAAAATATTTTTATAAATGTTTTTTTAAAGATACACAAAATTGGCTGATGAATTATATGAATGAGTCCTTTTAACAGAATGTTTATTTGATGAATTATATGAATGAGTCCTTTTAACACAATGTTTATTTATGATTGGTTGTTTAACTCTAGTTTAGTGTTACACTAAGTTCGGGTTTAATTAACAATGTATTTGGATTTTTCTAGTGGTAGTCTTAAAAGATTATACTCATTCTTGATTTCATCGGTTAAATTATTCCAAGATTACTCGTCAAAATGATGTCACCGTCAGTTTTTTTCTTCTTTTATGTGTTTTTCCTGTATGCTGACTTGTGCCAATAAGACCTCATATTCCAAGCATGGAACCAAAACACATTTAGGATGATAATAAATGTACCTTCGTAAGTTGCCCTCTCGCTCTTGCTTTGCCTCTGTCGCTCTTCCCATCGTTCTGTTTGGTACATGCAGGGACTGTAACTAAGTTCATACCTGTCTCTTGTCTCACAATCTCCCCACCAATATGGAGGTGGAAAGTGGGGAGGACAATTGACAAAGAGTACATTGTAGAGTACAAAGAATAGGTTGGAGGGTGTAGGGTACACCACAGAGAGTTATTAGACTGAATTTTTTTCCGAATGCAATGATTCGGGCAGCGGATGCTCCTTCCTGGACAACTTCAAAGAGGGGGACCCAACTAGCAATGTATGCAAGCAAAATGAGTCTGCAATCAAGATAAGGGTGGCCTTGTTTAGGCATGTTCTGGAATTTGAATAAGGAGGTCTAAAGACACTTTTACTTGTGTGCAATTGTGCATGATTTATTGGATATTTATGTTGTTTTGTGTCTAGGTCCTTGACACATTTTATTTGGTAAACAATACACACATGGTGAAATAAGGCATAAAAAAATTGATCAAAGTGAGACATCAAATCAATTATCCACAAAGCATTATGTAATATCATGTAAAAGGAGATTAAAGTGTTATTGTTCTATTTCATGGAACATTGAATCATGGAAAAGGAAATAGTCAATTGAATAAGTTTGAGTCATTGAATTATGGGTAGAGTTGCAAAACCCTTTGCGCAAATTGTCATGAAGACTTGCATGAAATTGAATAAGGAGGTCATTATTTTTTACTATTAGCTACATCAGAGTCTAATCATTGTAAAAATTACACTTTGGGGTGCACGATTAGTAGTACATGACACCCTAAGGGTTGTGTTATCACTGAAATTTCGTCCGCACAGGGCGACAAGAACTCCGCATCGTCAAACACAGAAAAACAGTCATTCATGGCACAAGATTAATTCACGGCATAGAAAAAGGGGGTCAAAACTATACAAAATGGCCAAAAAATTACAAAGCGTTGTGCACCCACTGGGCGCGAGCGCACGCGCGCGGAACATCTTCGTATCTGGAGCGCATATGCGCGGCTGTGGGGTGAAAAACCCGCACGCCTGCCAAACGGTGCATTTATGAAACTGGTCGGCCTCCCAACCACTAATGGATCGGCTCCCAAGTCGATTTGACACCAAATCCGAGCTCAATCTGCATGGGGAGGC
>SNQJ01S0013758.1:25041-69020 GCA_010110895.2 Picea sitchensis
CCTCATAATGGAGGGAAATCCAATTTTTTAAAGACTGAAATCACATATGTCTTGGGGTCAAGGTGGTGGCTTATGATAACCTCCAAAACAATAGAGAGTGAAAAATAACCCTAGTAATAGTAGGGAAGAAGATTAATGGATAATTTTCCACAATGTGGTCACCGTTCTATTGTTTTGTTTTTCATCATTGTGTGTGTACCAAAAATCACTCTAAGATAGTAGTTAAGAGCTAAGGGAAACACGTGTGAGTGAAACATCAATATACCTTATCAATGTTAATTCATATTCATATATAGTAAGTAATAAACCATTCGAAACATGAATCAAAATGATTCAACCAATATATTGGGAAAAAATAGCTCTTTACAAAGCCAATGGAAAGACAATAAAACTAACTAATACCGCTTATGAGTAGCTTGCATTTGTGGTCTCTAATCCTTTCTCCAAGGGAGGGTTCTTTAAATAATCCAATGCACTCTCTATATTCAAGAAACAATTCATTACGAAATTCACGTATTCACTTATGTGATAACTACTTTAAAGGTGAAAAATGGTAGAATGAGGGTAAACAATCCCAATAAATGTATCTAAAAGAAAGGAACATCTCACGCTTGGGAACAATCTTGGCAGCATAATCTTAACACGATAATTTTGTTTTTTGAATGTATGTATAAGTTTCATATTTATAGTCCAAAACTTAAGCTTGCAAGTGCATTGGTTTAAATTTGAATACAAGTGATTCAAGTCTGGATACCCATCTGACTGATTTGACCAAATGGGTGGCCACATATTCTTCTATTTAATACAAAAGATTGACTAGTATGGATGTGAAATCACCCACGTAAATAGTGAGGCAACATACGCCATTAATGTGCCACATAATTGTACAAATCACATTACTATAGGGATGACACATAAATTAAAGGATTTCTCACATAACTCAAGTCATTAATAAAAAACTCAAATGATTAATAAAGAGAAAATTGTGTAACCGCTTTAATGATGAATTTAAATTTTATCTATTTATGATATGAAATTGGTCATAATCCATTCTTTTAAGAACATTCAACATAATTAATACTTATTAGGATGTATCTAACTAAAATTACTTATGTTTTATAAATAGATAAAATTAATATAATAATGTTGTTTTTTTTAATATTTTTAAATACTTTAAACACTTATTATATATTCAACATAAGTATATTAAGAATTTAAATAGCTATGATAAAATATATAAAAATTTAAATAATTCTAATAAAATATAGAAAACATTAATTTTTAAGTATAATATAATTACATAGTTCCCATAACTTATTTAACAATTAATCACGAGGCAATTAATTACATATACCAATTCAATTTATTAATTAATACAAGAACCCATAATTTGTTTCATAAATAACATCTTTAACTTTAATAAATTACATATTTTACTCATAAATATTTGAGTAAGTATAGCCCATAACCTAATTGAAATAACATATAAGGGTCCAAATGCCAATATATACTACAGGCAATTTGAATTATATGTATTACCTTTGACTTTTGGTACAATATTACATCACTATCTCTTTCTGTTTTTGAGGTGGCACTATTATTTTGTCAAACTTTCTATAAGGTGGTTTCTCTTTCTGTTTTTGAGGTGGCATTATTATTTTGTCAAACTGTCTATGATGAGATAGTAGTATAACTTTGTCAAATTATTTTTTATTTATCTTTTTCAATAAAAAAAAAAAAAATCATTATCTTGTTATTATTTTTAATTAAAGATAATATATTCATTACATAACTTTTCTTATATCAATTAGATAGGTTATCCAAATTAATATAGCAACTAATAAATTTCACTATTCAATTCAGATGATATTGACATTCCTTTATCAAAACACTAATAAACAAAACATAACTATTTATCCTTCCATGGTTCCAAAACAACCATACTAAAACAAACTTGAAAATTCATGAAAACAAATATTTTCAAATCTTCTCAACACAACTACACAGAAGAAACACAACTACACAAAATAAAAACTGACATAAAAAACCATCTAAAACAAAGACAAAGGACATGATTCTATTCAGAATTGAAGAATTCTGCATATACATATATACACAAATTTCATTTTTTTTCTTCCTTTCACATTCTAATTTACTTTTAGACATTAGAATTCATAAATATCCCTCCACCTATACATTCTAATTTACTTTTCAACATTAGAATTCATAAATATCCCTCCACCTATACAAGTCACAATGCTTCTCTGGTTATTAAATAATTTATTGTTACTTATATATAGGTTGATGTTTCTTTAATAAAACGTTTTAACAAATTTCATTTTTTTTCTTCCTTTCACATTCTAATTTACTTTTAGACATTAGAATTCATAAATATCCCTCCACCTATACATTCTAATTTACTTTTCTAACATTAGAATTCATAAATATCCCTCCACCTATACAAGTCACAATGCTTCTCTGGTTATTAAATAATTTATTGTTACTTATATATAGGTTGATGTTTCTTTAATAAAACGTTTTAAGTTAGTGTAGTTTGTATGTAAATTAATTTATGAATTTATTTGATTGCACTTTCTTGTTTTTCTTTTAAATTGGATCCACTAAACTTGATTGTTGTGCAGGAAAATCATCTCATCGTGGCGCTACTATCGAGATTAGTTTGTTCCCTTTAACATCAAAGTGACCATGTGACAAGTACTTATTAAGGATTTAAAGATTGAGCACGCTCATATGTTTGACCCTACTTTGAAGCCTACTCATGCAAGATCTTATTCAATGTAAAAACCATGTACTTTGTTGATGGTATCGATTATTTAAAGTTTCTCTGTTCAGTTGCATGTTAGAATATTTCAGGGTGTGATGAGAATATTTTATCATTATATGTTGTACTCGAGGGAGGAAATTTGTTTATTATGAGGGTAGTTAGCCCCGTGGGTAGTTAGATTGTTAGTTAGATTGTTGTTAATGGATTAAACTTTTATGGAGTAAGTTAGTGGGTAAATTCAATAGGATTTTTTCTGAATCAACTAGAATTTTTGTTAGAAATTACAATATTATTTAATAGATGGAAATTTTGATATAAAATTCTGCTTTTTGGAATTTTAACCTATTTTAAAAGATCTAGATTTAGAGAAAAAACAAAAGTAAATAGAGACAAAATGTTGACTTGTGGAAAAAGATAAATTAATAGAAAAAGTAAATTTGTTCCCATTTTAACTCACTCCAACTTTTGGTAAGATATTATTTTTATTTTAGCATTTTTATTTATTTTTATCAATAAAAATAAAAATTGACAACCTTTTTTATCAATCACTATGGAATTTTATCCTAAAAAAAGTTGTGGCAAAGCCATATTTAGAATTACATAAGAGTTCTATGTCAAACCATGCAAACTACATGCCTACCAAAATTTTTAGAAAAAATTTCCTAATATTTCTTTCTTGATGTTGTAAATTGTGCAAAATAAATCTAGATTTCTAATAACTTTGTAAAAATAAAACTTCCTTACATATCCCCCTTACTTGAGTAGGTTACATTCTTCTTATAGAACAATTGTTTGACATTTTTATTGTACAAGTGTCCCCATGATTTTTTCTATCTGAGAAGTGGCCTCTTGTTCATTCTAATGAAATCTCAAAGTGAATGTGAATATGGATGTGGTCTCATGTTCATTCTAATGAAATCTCAAAGTGACTATGAATATGGAAGTAATATTGCATTGTATGACTCCTCATGGTTCTTTAGGACCCACTTGATTTCATGTAGTTCTTTCTAATCCATCAAATATCTATTGAAACTAGTACACAAATTGATTTTAGGTTCCCATTATTACACAATGACCAATTTCCTTTCCAAGAATTCAAACCCTGGATTTCCCAATATTTTTTCTTTATTGGCTCTATATTACCCATGAGCCAATCTAATAGAGGAAGCCTTCCAAAATTTGATGAAAGACCAAATATGATAAGTTAACTTCTACCTATAGGAGACACAAATGTCCATACCATTCCACAAATACTGAAGCTTATATCAGTCTAGGAGAATATGATATCCCCTACATTGGAATATCTCAAAGGAGGAGACTCACGGGTAAAATCATGAAGCTGGGTAACACTTTCGTGACAATCGGGTCTCCAAAATTTCTAGCGGCAATTTTTCGGCCGAACAAATATTACTTTCGGCCGAAATATTATTCGACCGAAAATTTTCACGTCAAATTTAACGGTGCCGTATTGGCTACTTTTCGCCTAAATATTATTCGACCAGTTAATACAAATTTAACGGTGCCCTAAAATTCGTGTACAATGTTTTTGAATGAATTATTCTCATGTAGATATTTCAATAAATACTTTTCGGTTGAACGTTTATTTTAACAACGATCTCCGTTAAAATAGGTTTCGCCAGAATATTTCAACAAACGTGAAATAGACCTGCTTATGAAACCGCAAATTCTTTCCATCTTACTTCATCTTTGGGTAGCTAATTCTACAAATACTCAATTTAGTTTGAGAATTGATAACAACATTTTAAAAATTGAACGTTTCATTGGGTATAATTTGTTTTTACTTGTTTTATCTAATTTTATTTAATTTCCATATAAAAATCACTACATAATATTTTTATAGATTAGATCTCGTGAAATGAAAAACTACTCTGCAAATAAATAACGGAAAATTATGGAAAAATTATATCATAATTGTTAAAATGTTCTCGTCAAAAGGGTATGTATTTTAGATTTTACTTTTAAGTAAAAATTAAGATAGATACATGTTGTAGAAAACATAAAAGTTTAAAATATTCAATGCTTTCACTTGGTCAACTTCAAAAAATTTAGAAATTATATTCATCCGTTAAATTCAAAATGATAGTCATAATAAAATAGAGTCTCTGTAGATTGTTGCAGTATATTTGTTTCTTCAAAACATAAGTTTTAATAAAAACAATGTTGTAGAAATAAGTAACTCATTATCATTCATTTTGCTTCCGTGTTTAAGAAACATACTGTTAAACAATTGTCAATTTGACATATCAAATCGTGATAAAAAAAAATTGAAAAATAGTCATTAGAAAGCTAACACAATTCTTCACAAGTTTTGTTTTTACTCTAAAGTGAAATTCTAAATAAAAAAAATACTTTTATATGTCGGAAGTTGAATAACTTGTGAAAATACAGTTTTTTTTGTCATAAAACAAGCAAAAGTGTAACCCACCTTCATGATTTCACCCTCACCTAAAGAACTACCTAAAATAGAAATCATCCATGTAAATAAAATCCCAACCATATAGATAGAAAGAATTACCAAACGATCATGATGCATAATTAGAGTGTATGCTATCCAAATACAATTCCCACTCGATTGCTCCATAATCCCACCTCGACCAATGAAATTTACTAGCATGGTTCAAAATCATGTGAGGTTATGGATATATGGATGTGACATGGAAAGTCATGTCTCATTTCATAACTATCCCTTCAAAACAAATGCAATCACATGCCATGTGCCATGTGAATATTTAATGGTTTGATACATGTCTTTGTACTCATGATTAAAATATTAAGGGATGGGATGATTATTAATGACACCATTGATGTCGAGGACTCTCATTTTTTGGGATATGGTTGTATTGGAAAACTCATCTACTTGGTCATTTTTCTCTGACGAATACACGATGGTACTTGATGTTGTTGAACTTGTCAGCTTCTTTTTTAGCTTGAGCTATATTTATGCTAATATGTTGTCAACTAGGGTGGTGTTCAATGTTGGGAAAAGAAATGGAACATGATATGAAACAAAGAACATAGTACTCTAGACATTTGAAAATGGGTTAACAATTTTGAAGAACAGAGGTGGCATCTAAAGACATCGTTGCAACACCCAAGAACACGGTATTGTGATTAGAACATCACAATGCATATTGCACATCTTGATCTACATGATCTATTGTGAAAACTCAATTCACTCTTCACATCTAACATGTGATAATTACCCAAGGGGTCTTCTTTTATAGTCTCAATATGTAACCAACTCCCATAGAATCTGGAGGATCATGTCCACATACAAATTTCAGTGGTTGGAGATGACTCAACAAAATCCACTCTGTCAAGCTCGATCGATGGGAATCGATCCGACTGATTGTCCCTCCAACTCATAGTCGATTGCAGGGTTGGTCGATCCATTATTTGTCAACTATCCAATCGATAAGCATGTCGAATACTCGAATGAATGGTGTGGTATGTTGGTTGATCGTTGGGCTGAATATGTCCATATGTAGGTTGACCTCTCGACCGACTGAACCCAAGAGATGTGTGATGAAGCATCAATGCTTGATGTTCCAACAACACCCCATCAACATAAATACATAAAGGTTTAGGAGGTGAAATTACATCACTGGAACACCTCCCCATAATTTCATCTTCCTCAAGCCCAAGAAAAGTGCATATCTTGATAAATCTAGCTTCATCTAGAGGTTTGGTGAAGATATCAACAACTTTTTCTTCAATGCGACAATATTCAAGACAAATAATGTCATCATGAACCAATTGTCGTAAATAGTGAACATGAAGCTCAATGTGTTTCATATTACTATGGGAAATAGGACTTTTAGCAAAATGTACGGCACTTTGATTATCACATAATATGGCAATCAAGGTCTGAACATGAAATCTAAGCTCACTCAAAAGTTGATGAATCCAAACTGCTTATGTACCTACTTGAAAAGCATCATGATATTCTGCTTCTATAGTTGACATAGAGACTACCATTTGTTTCTTGCATGACCATACAAAATTCCCACTACTATATAAAAACACATACTCAGAGGTGGACTTTTGGTCATCTCTGTCGCTAGACTAGTCAAATTCGGTGAAGCCGACTAGCGAATCTAAACCACGACAATATTTGATACGAAATTGAGTGGTACCCTTAGATACCAAACAATGTATTTGACTTCTTTCCAGTGGATTTCTATGGGATATTGCATGAACCGTGAAACAACACTAACAACAAAGGATATATCTGGTCAACTATGAGTAAGAAAAATAAAGCTTCTGACCAATTGGTGATAGTGTGTGGCATCGATGTCATGTGTTTGACATGGTTTTGTAAGATTTACTCTGTATTGAAAAAGGAGTGGCACAAGGCTTGCAATCATCCATCCTAAAATGTGTCAATAGATCCATTACATATTTAGACTGAGAAATTGAAAAAAACATCACACTGTGGTAATAATTGAAGACCAAAAAAATAATGCAGAGTGTCGAGATCTTTCATATCAAACGAGCCAACAATTTTTTTCTTCAATATAGAGATGAGAACATTAGTATTTCAAGTAATGATTAAGTCATCAATATATACAACAATAATCAAGGTGTCTTTGTTGGAGTGGAGAACATATAGATTGTGATGAGATTCACAACATTTGAAGTCAAACCTAAGAAAGAAACTGTCAATCTTAACATACTAGGCCTCCTGATTTAAACCATAAAGTGTCTTATTGAGTCAACATACCAAATTAGAATTTGTCACAAATCTAGGTGGTTGTTCCATGTAAATTGATTTATATAGGTCTCTGTGAAGAAATGAACTCTTCACATCCATATGATGAATCTAACATCCAAATCGAGTAGTGAGGTAAAGAATCAATCAAACCTAGTTCATCTTTGCAATAGGGGTAAATGTTTTAGTTTAGTTTATGCCTTCTTGTTGAGAAATCCCTTCGCGACGAGGTGTGATTTATGTTGCTCAAAAACACCTTTATAGGTGAATATGGTCCTGTAGATCCATTGAAATTTAAAAATGTTCTTTCCATGAGGTCAAGAAACCATGTCCCATGTTTGATTCTTCGACAAGGAATCAATTTCGGTCTTCAAGGATGGTTCCCATTTGGGTCGTCTTTTAACATTAGAGTAGGTAACAAGATCAAAATTTTCAAGGACATGAATCATTAGGGAAACACTGGAATGTTGGTTCTAAATTCATGTATGTCATCCATAGGATGCATATCCAACATAAACTCCAACGACTACAATCATCTTGGAATCCCAATGAGGTAGACAATAAATAGGTGAGTTGTGTTTCACCTCAGTAGTTTGATGAGAAGTTGGAGTTTCTGCAGTCAATGGACTAGTTGAGATAGAAGACATTGGATTAGTTGACTCATATACTGACGGTGGAGTCAAAATAGGAAGAAAATTTGACAAACCAATCAAAGGACTAAAGGAAGGAGAAGTAGAGCTAGTGTCCAAGACAACATCAAGTGGAGCATCCTGCAGTAATCCATAACAGGCATTCAACAACTTGACTTTGAAATAGTTCTCATCAAACTAAACATTACGACGGATAATAATATGTCGTCGGGTAGAATCAAATAGTTGATAGGATTTTGACTCTTCAGAGTATCCCATCATGATGCAATAATGAATCTTTGCATATAATTTATTTTGGAAATGATCAGGAATGTCAGCCTAGACAACACATCCAAGCTCACGAAGGTTCCCAATGAAGGTTTTCTTTCCATATCGTTGTTCAACATGAGTCTTGGAGAAAACATCTTGATTCGAGATTTAATTGAGCATATAATTGGCACAATACACCACTTTATACCATAAGTGAGGAGGCGAGTCTTTGGCCTATAGAAGACATCTAGCCATTTTCACTAATGTCCAATTCTTTCATTCTGCAACTCCATTCTACTGAGGTGTGTGAGGAGCCAATATCTTCCAGTGAATACATGATCAAAGTAGGTATTCTTCAAAGGTTCAATTGACATAATCACCACCATTTTCTAATATCAACAACTTAATGGGTCAACCACATTGATTTTTAGGAGAGGACCAAAATTATTTGAACTTCTAAAATACAATATTTTTATTCTTCAGGAAAAAGATACATGTGAAACAAGAGAAATCATCACCAAAAATAAAAATGTACCTTGCATCGGCCAATGGAGGTAAGTTGATAGAACAAACATCATTGTGAACCAGTTCCATTAGGTTATGTGATTTCTTTTCTTGTCTAGATTTTAAACATGCCTAATGATGCTTCCCAAGTATGCAACCCTTACATACACCTTCAGGGGGAAACACCTTTAGTAAACCAACAACCATCTTCTGAGTTGTCAGTGCTTGAACACTTTGAAAACTTAGATGTTTGATTCATTCATGAAAAATTTGAATTCTCTCATAAGTGTGATCAATAAGTGAAGTTGGTTCAGATTTAGGTTGAATTGAGTCACAAAACTTGTATAAGTTTTCCATCAGGTCTAGTAGCCCACTGAAGACAATCAACTTCCCTTTATTCAAATCCCCAACATAGAACCAATATGGCTAGAATTATAAAATATTATCGGTCTAATTCAAGTGAGAAACATACAAAATATTGGTGCTGAGACTTGGTACATGATAAACATCGAAAATTGTACCATGTAGACAAGCTACATCACCCTAACCAACAACATCCAAAGAAAAATCATCAACAACATAGATTCTAATTTTTTTGACTTTATTTCGTCTCATGAATAAAGTGGCATAATTTTCCATATGATGGGTGCACCTAGAGTCGACAACCACACATTTTTCATAGTATGAGAGATAAAGGCCTAAGAAGTCCCAACTCGGAAGGTGAAATTATCAGCGGGTCGATGAACAATCGACACATTTCCTTCAAGCCTCTTCACCTTGTCCTCTAAATTGTCTCTCTTCTTGAATCATTTCTTCTCGACATCTCCATTCATTCCATAGTATCGACATCTCTTCTTATTTTGATTTCATATTGGTTTTCTATGGGGTCCCTGATTCGTATATGAAGGTTTATGTGCAAAATCATTAGTCAGCACTCTATTCCTAGAATCCATCTTATCCTTACCCTTAAGTAAGTGGGCTTGGTGCTTACCACCAAGCTTGCATTCTTCAATCAATCTATGTTGACCAGTGATAAAAAATTCACAAAAAACTTCAAAGGAGTAGTCCTTACCATCTTGCTTGCATGTGTGCAAGTTGGTGCAAAATGTCGATACAAATAAATCAAATGGTGTTCTCAAAATTATCAGGACCAAGTCAATGGGTTGTCCATCCTTCTTGTTGTAGTTATCTCCATGTCCACTCAAATTCAACTAGAGTTCCTTACCATGTGCTAAATAGTCCTCCATTCTTTCAAAGGAATGAGGATCGAGAGAGATCAACTCTTTCTCCAACTGTATGACATGTCTTTAATCAAATCAGTTGAACAAGGTCTTCAACTTCTTCTAGACCAGATGCGGACGATCGATTCCATTGATATGAAAATGGATTTCTCTTGAGATGTAGGTTGTGATGACCCCTTATTAGGCACATGTCGAGTTCAGGAGAATCACATGACATGGGAGAAATAAATCTACCAGGAGAAGCGGCATGAGGAAAGAAAATATGCATACAAAAAAAATAGAGCATGTAAGGCAGATACGCATGCAGGAGAAGCAACACGTGCAAGACAAACACACATGCAAAAGAGGAAATCATGCGAGACGAGCATGCAAGAAGACCCAACCATGATAAGGTTAGTGTTTTGGTAAGAGGATGTAATGGTTGGTAAGCCAAAATCATGTATAAGTAGGAACCTAAGAGGTCTAGGTCGGTGGGTGTTGATGTGGGTTGATATTTGTTTGCGTGGGAATATGGTTCACTTTTTGGTTGGGTTGTTGGTCATTGCTACTATGTCATTCAAGGTGAGAACGAATGTAAGTACAATCTGTTTTTTAAGTTGTTGAGCTGAGGATAGTAAATAAGGGTAGATCTTAAGGGTTAGATCACAGGCTGAGGATCCTGGTGTGATCTAGTTTGCCTCATTGTAGATCTCAACCTATTGGATAGAGAGTTGTAATGCACGAGGCATTGTAGTTTTGGAAACACTATAATAAAAGAGAAGATAAACCAAATATTTGTGGATGTAGCCCAAGAGGGGGTGAACCATGGTAGATCATGTGTTGTGTGATTGAATATTGTGTATTTCCTTTCTTGTCAATGAATAGATGTTAGAAAAATGCATGAATGACTAGTTAGATCTACTATTTTTCATACATGAATAATAATGATAGGGTATTCAATATAAGTTGAATCTTAGGGTAACTAATGAAGATAAAAATGTTTAATCCTAAATCCCCACTCATTCCTAGGACACAAGCAACTAAGCATTGCAACCACCATTAGAACTATCTCGTGTGAGGCTACGTAGTGCACCTTGTGTACTACATCGCCTTCCGGTTTACTAGAGGGGTCGATATTTTTAGAGGGGTTTTACTGGAAACCATAGTAGAACTAAAGCTGATTCAACCCAAGAATGGTAGAAAGAATGGAGGTAAACCAACACCCATACAACCCCATCCTTCTTTCTATCAATGGAATTTTTTTCCCAAGAATCTGCTAGATCTAAGATTACGACCTTGGTATACTGCCACAGTCCCTTACTTTTCAATAAAATTTCCATATATGGATCACATACTGCATAATTTGATCCATTTAGAACAATATGATCGGTCTTCGAAGCCATCTTCGATATCTAGACAAAATAATTTTATTTCAACAAGTTCCAATCAACAAACCACCATCCCAGAGTCAATCACACAACATATCTTAATCAACAAGGTTTGTAGACAACAGGTCAAGGTTTTCAAACCATTGGCTCTGATTCCATTTTTGGAAACGAAATGGAACACAATATGAAAGAAATAACATAGTACTACAAAAAATTTAAGATGGGTGAAATTTTTTGAAGAACATAGGTGGCATCTAAAGACACTGTTACAACACTCAAACATAGGTTATTGTGATTGGAACATGACAATGTATATTACACATATTGATCTACATGATCCAATGTGAAAACTCAATTCACACTTCACATCCAACATGTGGTAGTGACCCAAGGGGTCTTCTTTTATATTCTCAAGATCTAACTGACTCTCACAGAATCTGGAGGATCTTTTCCACATATAATCGTCGATGGTTGGAGCTGACTCCATAAAATACACTTTTTCCAGTTGACTCAACAAGACTCAATCTGACCAACTATCTTTCCAACTTGTAGTCAATTGTAGGGATGGTCGATCCACAGCCTGACTATATTCAAATGTTGGTCAACTTTCTGACTAATAGGAACGTCAACTATTTGATCAACTAGTGTGTTGTGCTAGTCGATCGCTCAACTGACTGTGTCCAAATGTAGTTTGACCTATCGACTGACTGAACTTAAGAGATGTCTGATGAACCATCAATGCTCTATGTTCCAACATTTAATACCATCTCACTTATGATATCCTTTGAATATCGAACCACTATCAATGACTCTATTCAAGAGTCACTAACTATTCTCAGACCTTGCAATAAGGCATGAGATTTGGCTTGATTATTACAAGAGTTTCCAAGACCTCATGGGAAAGCTGTTTTGATTATTCTTTTGGGGAATCGATGATTTTAGGGGCTAAATTTCGCTCATGGGCTAATTTTCCATGGCTTTTCCAAAAATGAGATTCGCTATTTTAAAAATGTTTCGCCCAAATTCTATAGGATAAAATTATTTTACCTTAAAAATCGCCAAAATTTTATAAAAACTATATAAAATCCTTATAAATTTGAACAGTTTTACAAAAATATCGCCAAACATTTATAGTTGGCATATGAAGGATTAGTAAGATTCGCCAAGGTTTCTACATTTAAAAAAAAAAATCCTTCCTTAAAATCATCCTTGCTTTGGGGTCAAAGATGAACCCCACCTTGAACTTTCCACCCCAGGTAAAAATAATTGATATCTTAAGCATTGAGTTTAAGTTACATATTTAATGATTCAAAGAGTAAACATTTGGTGGAGAATATTACCCTTATCATTTAAGAAACTATTCATGATAACGATGGCATAAAAAAAACATGGAGTAATTTTATGGACAAATTGAGAACAAATGCTCTCCTTTATATAATTATTACATTTTCATATTAACATATAAACTATAATTTACCTAGGGAGGTACCCAAGGGGATAATACATGTGATATGTCCATAATCATGGAATAGGCCCACTTGGTAGTTGATGGGTAATAAATAGGATTACTAGGTAGTTAAAAGAAAATAATACAGTAATAAGGGGTAGTTGGCATAGACTCCTAAGAATACTCAAGAGAAAGTATTCTTAGGAATCTATGCCAACTACCCCTTATTATTACATTATTCTCTTTTAACTATCTAGTGGGTCTATTTATTACCCATCAACTACCCGTTGGGTATATTCCATGATTATGACTACATTGCATTCATTATATACTCAAGTACCTCCCTAGGTACCCCATATTATCCTCCCTGGGTACATTACATATATTGTAGTATTTTGTTTTTCTGTGTGTGTGTATTTTCAAAGAGGTTGGATCTAATTGTGAAAAGAAATTAGTTTTTCACCACTATACAAGGTTCAAATTTTGTGATGGTTTTTCCTAGATCAATAAGGTTTCTTTGAGGTAGTGGTTGAGCATGTCCTTAAACTTTGAAATATTATAGTATATAATCTCAAGAATCATATAAACATAAGTGGATGAAATTCATTTTCCATGTTTCTCCTTATTTAAGTAAATCGTCCATTGGTCTAGCAAAACTTGGAGCAATAGTTGTAAAAATGACCTAGGTTCTAATTTGGTTGACATGCTTCTACATTATGTGGGGTCTATCAATTGTAATGTGCTTTGAATTACTTTGTCGGGGCCCATTTCTTTTGTGATGGTACTAGAAATATTTCCTTCTTAATATTTGTGCCAATCATTCTTCTCTCTTTCTAGTAGTTGTGTTGGCATAATACTAGCAATCTCATCCTTCCTAATTAGAGAACTAGAGAACAAAGTTGTAGTTTTCCATGTTTTTAGTTCATTAAATTGATTCCATTATATGTATATATGTATATTCAAATGAAACTTCTAAATACAATTAAAAGGGAATTAGCCAAATAACAAATAACAATGGTGAAAATTAGTTGAGCTAACCTTGTAGAGTCTCTCTATATATCTACATATGTTCATTTAGTTAACACAACAAAATAATGCCTTCCAATATAAAAATATTAAAATAAATATATATGTATAATATGATACAAAAGTTATTCTTCAAATATGTAGTTATGAGTATGAAATATGCAAGTGTAACTAGAAAATATCTATTCTATGGAATTAATGAGAATCGTTAGATATTTGTATCACCAAATTTATTATATCACTATTTATATATATAAATTTTGATGTTTTTAATTTCATTATAAATCTAAAAATATTAAATATTGTGGGTGGAAATTCCTATTCCAATAAATAAAGGACTTCAATAACGTCTTCACTCAAATTCTGGAATATAGGTTTTCATGGTTAGTCATTATACTGTTGAATTTTATAGAAATGAATTATGTAACAATATTCTTACACAATTTATTTCTATAGAATTCACTCAAACTATCAAATTTTAAAGGATATAATACATGAAAACTCATTCTCTTTAATATTAGGTCCAACATTACCCTTTTCCAAACTTGGTATATTAATAAAAATAGGTAAAATATCCTTGATTTTGACATGGAAGTCATGAATCTTGACGCCTCTTAATATATTAATGTTAGTTTGTCTTCTAATATTGATACTTACATATCTAGTAGGAAAGTGAGTCCGAGACATCAAATTTAAGAATTATGCACATTGTTCCTTTGTCCACACATAAAGAGCTCTAGGTTTTCTATATTTTTCATCATCATATTTTTCAACCCAAATATGTCAATGAATATTTAGTTCTTAAAAGTATTGGTGTGATGAAACCATATCATAAGCACCAAAAAAAAAAAGTTTCTACAATAACATAATCTATATTTTTATTAGTATGCATAAATTCAATATTATTCCTAATGACTATATCCTTAAAGTATGGAAAATATAGAATATGCACAATCATTTTATAATTCTTTCATTACATGGATAAATTATACTACCACATATGCCACCACTATCAATACACAACATTCCTATTTTGCCATTCTCAATCATCTATTCACTTTTTTTTTAATGATGCTTCAATTCTCTTCCTAACCATTGAATCATTATTTTGTTGATGATATAGATGCTCCATTTGAAGGTAAGCATGATTTACACAATAAATATACTTATGAAGCTACTTGAGTGCCTCACAAAATCCATGAAGTTGAAAGAAATAAATCCATGGTATTCATGAACATTAAGAACACTCAATGTGCCATATGTAGGAAGATAATGAATTCTGAATAATAAGGAATGTCTTAAAGTGAATTTTGTTGACTAACCATTCCTTAAAAATTGAATTTCTTCAATTCCTTTTATCAATTTTATTAGCTCATTTTATAATAGTTCTAAATAAACATCAATTGTATTTAAAGTCACACTTTTGTTTCCTAGTATAATCAATGATAGCGTTAAGAAAAAATGTTTAGTTCCTAATTATGAAGGAAATTTATAATTTATTAAAAAAACTAGCCAAGTTGACCATTTAGTACTTTTATTTGAGAATGGGTTCACACCATCTAGAACCAAACCCAACCTTATAATATGATCATCTTGGGAAAAATCAAGCCATGTGTGTTCAAATTCCATCCACATATTAGAATTAGGAACATGCCATTATTTTTTCATTAGTGCTCTTTGTTGAGTCTTCAAAACATACTCTTTTTGTCACATCCCCATTCTAAACCTCCATCCATAATCCCTTATCTATGAACTAGTTATATATGTTTTTGTCCATTTTTGCGAGAAAATCATCATAAATCTACAAAACATCAACATTGAAGGTAAATTGTCCATTTTATACTTAATTACATTATTCTTTATGTATATATGATTTAATTAACTATTATTATAATGAATAACTATAAAATCTTACGATTCTATAGCAACTCATATTATAATTTTGTAGCCTATTTACTCAGACATGTTTCTACAACATATTTGTACATCTATAGGTATGTGACCAACCTTGGATTAAAACAAGACATATGGAAGGTGCCAAAAGGTTGGACGAAGCTCATCCACTTGGCATATTGGCCTACGGATCTTCTAACACAAATAAAAAGCAAATTCAAATCAGTTTATGAAAATATGCACCGGAATAGAGAGACCATTTTATGGGCTCAATTGCGAGCAGATGAGGTGAATATTGAAAATTGGCCACATGGGTTTTGTGTAGGATGATGCCATTTAACGTCTTTTCGTATGATTTCCTCAAAATGTGAAATATCTGGGATAAATATTTGATTCTATAAACTGGATTTTCTTAAACCCATTATTATGACTAGTTTGAATATTCGTGGGTTGTGGATCTCAAAGATCTCATTTGTAATCCATAAATATAAATTGTGATACCTTCATATGTGGGGGGATGATATCAAATCATTGTAAAATCATATTTTTTCTCTGAATTTACACAATGAAGTTTTGGTTTCTCTTCATTTCATGACTTATGAGCTTTAGTGTTATAAGTCTAGTTTTATAAGATTTCTCTTAGAAGCACTCGCCGAGCCAAGAGGGCCCCCTTAGGAGGAGTGTGCTTCTTATTTTCCTTTATGTTGGTATCTATTTCATTATTTAGTTGTGTGATTCTTTAATTCTGTCATTTTCTTTCTGCAATTTATTCATTACTTTTTACATAGAGATAACTAATGTGGAAATTGTCAATTGAATACATGAATGATATGGTTACATGAACTTCTATTGATGGTTGATAGAAGGAACATTGTAGAAATCAAGTAGATTTGTGGCCTTATAAATTGAAATTATCTTTGTGTTCCTTTAGCTCTTTTTTCACATTATTAAGCATTACTCCGCTTGTTCGGTAGCTAAAAAAAACCTTATTTTTATAGTTGAACAAATAAACTTATTTCCTTTTTTCATATTAGTCATTTAGGGATAGTTTTGAAGCTAAGTCATGCATACATTTTTTGTTGCACTTCATCAATTTACAATCCCCAAGTTGATAATTAATGTAGCATAGTTCATGTATTAAATTGATTGACATTTTTGGCATCGTTGTCAGGGAAGTGCAAAACGGCATTAGTTCTTATGTTTTATCAGTTAAATGCATATGGTAGAATGCATGGGAAGAGACACATTAATATGAGAGGTAAGAACTTGTGCAGTCACTATAACTAGAGTTGTAGTGAATCTCTCTTTAATTGTTTAAATCATGTTAAGTAGGATGCATGAATAAACTAATTCATGGATATACTACCTCATGTCAAAATATAACTTGGGGACAAAAATATCTTAGAAACATGTGGAGTTCAAGTACATTATCATTTTTCTTCAAATTTCTTAAGTTTGATTTGAGTAGAGTGATTTCAATTATTTTTGGGTGCTATAAGAACCCCCCATGCACTAATCCATGTGCAAGACAAGGAATATCAAATAGCAAGATGAATTCAATCATGTTCAAGAATATTTTGAGTAAAGAAGAATGCTACTCCAAGAACTCTCTCAAATCGTATCAGTAGCTCGAGACATCTTTGCATATCAGAAGGAGAAAATCCTAGCAACATTCAGGAACACATGTGCATTGCGGGAAGTAGAAGACCAAAAACTCCTTGAGAAACATCAAGACGAATATGTAGAAAAGAAAAAATAACCATGGGAAACCAATGATGGAGAGAAGAAATTAGAACTTGAGATCAAGGAATTTCTACCATTCCTATCATTAGATCCTTTATGCATTCAAGAGACCAATCAAAAAATAGTATAATATCTACATGGCATGACAAAGGAGGATATACAAAGAAGAGGTAATGAACAAGTGAACCATCATGACTATAATGAATTATGGTTTCAAGCACCTATCAATTAACAACATTCTTCCAGTCTTCAACAATTCTTGACATCATATCAATCAAAGCAGTTGGTTTCTCATTATCCTATACTTGAAAGAGATTTTATTTCTCAAGAAAGTAGGATAGGGTAGAAGAATAAATGAATAAACAAAATATTAAACATAAAAATAAGTCCAATTGTGAAAATTGGTTTACTAGTGCAACTGGACATGAGTTTTGCTTGAAAACCGGGAAATTGGCGAACATAATTCTCAATACGTTTCGGATGTTGGTTCAATATTATATTTTGGTTATTCAAATCATTTTTTTCCTATGCTCGTACTAGATGATGTGGGATCCCTTAAGGAATTCCTTCAAGTAGGTATTGTCCCATTGACTCCAACACTCTATATAGGATCAATATCAAGATATATTTATAATTCCTTGGAACTTGTAAGCCTCAATAATAGGTTGCCTTATTGATAGTAGTGGGGATGCATTAATGCCTCATGACTATCAGATCTTGTTGGTTACTTGACTGCAACACATTCATTCATGCCTGATATGATGCATTAATGGTACCTTGACATTCATTCACATCAATGGTTTGTGGTCTCGCACTAGTTAATGACATACATTAATGGTCAGTAATCCAATGATTTCTTTCCATGCTTGATGTTATCATGTCCATTCACATGGAAATAATTTGACCATGGATTCAAGTTTGATGAAGACTATATGATTTAATGATATCAGCAGTTGCATCCTTTTATACATCTCACAAATAACAAGGGAATGTTATGCTAGTTGCAATACATTTCCCTATAAAAAAGTTTCTAGTTCCCTTTAATAGTATATGTGGTTGTTATTTATCAATGGTTCCAGTAAGATTTGTTCCACCTAAAAAATGTGAACAACAAAATAGAGTTAAGATCGAATTCAACAAATAGATCATTTCATTCGATGTATCTCAACAAAAAAATCAATCTTCAACATCATCTTATGGGTATTTGATTTCAGTTTGCATTTTCATATTGCCACCATTCAACATGAATAATTTTCACATCACTTCAATATTTCAATATTCCTCTCCATTCAAACTCTAGCGTGACTTAAACATCATATCTCAGAAGGATGCATGAGGACATGCATCATCCTAAGTGTGGGGGAGAGGGAGAATTAAGTTATCAATGACCTTCTATGGTTCTAGATGCATATTCAGATCTCCTTCTAACAATATTCATCATACTTTTTGGCAAAAACATCCAATAATTTGGTACTGATCTTCTTATCATCATGACAATCAGAGAGGTAAAATGGAACAAAATGATTTCAAGCATTTTAGCATTTGATTTTTTCCTCAACATCAAGGTTTATTTAAAACAAAGTTTATAAATGATAGTTTCACAAGATCATAGATTACTTTTGCATATGAAGATGTTTTAGAACAATTTTGTAGTTTTTTTTAGACTTTTTGTAGCTACCGAAAGTGTTGTCACAACTAGATTTTCTATAACAGACTATTCCCAGAGACGATCTTTGCATGACATTTGGAAGTAGAAGAAGTTGAATTAGAAAATTCTTAGATGTGGGTTTTGAGGAGAATATGATAAATTGAGTAAATAGTGGGAGAAATTTTCAAAAAATGCATGATAAAGGATATACAAGCATGTTTTAAAACTAATTTAATAAAAAATTCCAAAAAAATTGTAAACAATTACAACCAACTTTATGTAGTAGATTTGTAGTTATGTATGGTTGCATTCATCCTGAGATTAGATTGTGAATTGGATAAGGTTTCAAATCATGAACATATGGTTATCCACCTATCAAACCAATATTTCCAACAGTTTTAAAATTTGCACAAATTTCCAAGCATGAAATTCAAATATGGAGATTTTATTTGCAACAAACTTAGAGATTTTATTTGTAGCAGTAAATTTAGACTGGCACCTTAAACATCAACATCAGTTCAAAAAAAATATTCTTCAATATTCATTCCTCATGAGTGTGAGTAGCCTTGATATTCAGTTCTATAGATCTCTCAAAAGCATACAACAATACATTCATTAAGTTTTAGCAACAAAACCAACACTTCACATTCAATTATGTTTCAATTCCAATTCCAAAGGTGATGAACCTTCAGGCTACAAGTAAAATCACAGACATAATAGTTTCTTAAATCATTCATGCAATTATAATTATCAATTATGTGTTGGATGGAAAAAAACTTGAACTTCAAAATATGTATACTTTGTTCTCCTAAAGTCCATTCTACCCTCTTTCCCGAATTCAATGCTAATCATGCCTTTGATAACTTACCTTAACCATACAAATTTCTCACACATTAAAACACTTCATAGAATAATTATAATATGCATGTTAAAATTATATTTCAGCATGCATATAAAAATAGAGTGTTTTAAAAAAAGAAATTCCATATCCTTCCTATTTTCCCTTTGACAAGAGTATTGTTCAAGGTTATAAATTTGAGTTGATAGAAAAAGGTCCTACTGCAGAGCCCTTATGTCAAGTCATGATGAGAATAGGATATCTTGATCAATTAATTTTTATGAAAGGATTTTGGAATGGATATATTGAGGAAAAGAAACAATCTTGAGTACAAGTATACAATAACTATGATGGGATATGGACCAGAAGAAAAAAGTACTATTTTGGAGCTATTTTACAATTATGGAGCCAAATATTCTGACAAAGAAAATTCTTATGCTTAGGTTGGAATAGGGATATATGATGTTTGTAAGATTGCAAAAGCAGTTTGATGAGATGGGGAAAAATAAATCATGAACCTAGTCTTTTACTTTGAATGAACATACAAATTACAACTTTCCTTGATTTCGATGGTTGAAAGCATTGTTTGTTGACAATGTTAATTTTCTCAAGGGCTTGAAGTTGAAAACAATATTCTTTTGAATTATAACATCATATTGTGTGAGGGCTAAAGGAAATATGGCACATACATATTCCACATTTAGTGAGGAAATTCTTCAAGAGTGGTTGAAAAAGAAAAAATGAAGGCTACTACATGTTTTCTAATAGTTTTCTTACCTGGAATTGCCAAATTTTATTGAATGCTTGATTTTCCATACAATTGCAGATTTTACATTGAACGCTTGGGATTGTATCTTCTTCAAGAGAAAATACATTCTTTCCTTTATAGGATTTGGTTTGGAGGAGACTAATTTTGCGGTGGTGTTTAGATATAATTATGGAGTAGACTCATATAATTTGGGGACTGGTTTTGGTCACTTTTGTATTGCATGTGTTATAGCAATTTTTTTCACACTCTATGCATCTTCCTTTGATGGCCTTTCATTTCTCTCTATAGAATTAAGATCCCCCATTTTTTTCACTCTAGAGTTAAAAATATAATTTTTTTTCCATATACGCGGGCCATAGTTAGATAGATCGCATATAAACAAGTTGCTCCATTACAGCCCATGTACATTGGGTTTTGTGCTCAAAAAATAAACATATGTCTGGATTCCATGCCATGTCATCAGATCCATGATCCTTGACCTTCCATATATTGGAAACACTCTGACCCAACCCTTTAACTTCATTTGGAGGCAATAAATTGAGCCATATACAAGCGTTGGACACACACATCATTGAGAGAAAATATACTCTAGAGAAATTTCACTTCATATTGAGTCTGAATCCCTTTTTCCTTGAAAGTGTGAAATTCTTGTGTTCACCCCCCAAGCTCTTCCTATCCTGAGATGAAGAACCTAATTGACTCCTACTACTTGTGAGCTTTCCTTTGTGGAGGAATGAAGTGGTGAAGGCCCAGATGGAGGGACTTGGTTTCTCAGTTCCGATATGCGCCGTTACATAGTTTTGTGACCTATGTACTTCTGTTGATTACATTAATAGAAATACTCTTTTTTTGTCCACTTATATGTCGCAAAATTTTACATTACTTTTCGTGAGCATATTTGTTATACATGTTAATGGATTAGGCTAGTTTATATGCTAACTTTATATATAATTTATATATTCTTGTATATCTTTATTGTTGAGGACATGTTGCAGGCATCAAGATTTTGGTTGTGAGCTCAGTAGAGGTCTTCTTAGGATGTCTGAACAAGGTAGGCTCTTAGCCTTCTCTCGTTATCATTTCTATTTATCTAGCGTACTTTAGTTTAGATTTGATTTCTGGGTGTTGTTCCATTTGTTGTGGTTTATCCCTTTCCATAGAAATTTTCCTCGTAATAAAATTGGTGACTCCACTAGGGAACATCTCCCTTTTTCGGTATTGGGTGATTTTTCTCCTTCATTGCTCTCTGTTTTCCCGAGTTTGTGTGTCATTTATTGCTTAACAACCTTTATTTTTCTTTTCATATGAATTTCTTGGCCTAAACCTTACCCCGATAATGTCTTCTTTGACATACGTAGGTTTTCCATGGAATTGTGGGAAGAAAGGACATTTGAAGAAAGATTGGAGAGCTCCAAAGAAACAAAGAGATGGATAACAAGAAAAAAATCAAGAAGTAAATATAACAAGTGATGTGTTGCAATATGCTTTGATTCTTTCTGTAGACAATATTTCTGAGTCTTGGGTAGTATATTCATGGGCTTCATTTCATGCCACACCCCATAGGAAACATTTTATAGATTATGTTCAAGGTGATTTTGGACAGGTTCATTTGGGTGATCATGCGCCATGAAAAATTGTTGGAATGGGTAAGGTACAAATAAAACAAAAGAATGGAAACCAATGGTTGTTGAAATAGGTAAGACATGTTCCTGATCTAAGGAAAAACATTATTTCAACAGGGTAGTTGGTCAGTGAAGGTTCTATATATATATTTATAGATAAGGTGTGGAAGGGCACCAAAGGATCACTGGTGATAGAAAAAGGAGATAAGGTAGGTACATTGTATTTATGTACTGGTAATATTGACTCTTATATATCTTTAGATTCTACAAGAGTGGATACAACATTGTGGAATCATACACTTGGACACATGAGTGAGAAGAGGATGCAAATACTTCACAAAATAAATTTGTTTCCAGATCTTAAACAAATTGATTTGGATTTTTGTGAGAACTGTGTTTATGGAAAACAGAGGAGAGTCAAATTTCTCAGAGTTGAAAAAAAAAAAAGATTCAAAAGTTAGAGCTTGTGCATACATATGTATGGGGACCAACTCAGGTATCATCTCTTGGTGACTCTCATTAGTATGTTACTTTTATTGATTATGCAACTAGAAAAACTTGGTTTTATTGCATTCGAAAAAAACATGACGTTTTTTATACGTTTAAGAAATCGAAAGCTTTGGTTGAGAATGAGACAGGAAAAATGTTGAAGTGTCTCAGATAAAAAAATGGAGGTGAATATTGCAGCAAGGAGTTTGATGATTATTGTTCATATCATGATATTCATAGAGAGAAAATAGTTCCAGGAACACCAAAAGACAATGGTGTGTCAAAAGTGATGAACATGAAAATCATGGAACATGCAAGGAGTATGAGATTACATGTTGGATTCCCCTTACAATTATTGGTAGATGTTGTAGATACTATTGTTTACCTAAAAAATAGAGGACCTTCAATATATTTGGATGGAGGAATTCCATAGGAGGAAAGAACAGTTAAAAAAGTAAACTATTATTTTTTGAAGACTTTTGGTTGTGAAGCATTTGTCCATATTGATAAAGAACATAGAACAAAGTTTGAGACAAAATCCAAGAAGTGTACCTTTATTGGATACAATGTTAAAGACTTTGGTTATCGCTTATGGGATTATGAAAATCACAAGATCATTATGAGTAGAGATTTCATATTCCATGAGAAGGTAATTTACAAAGATCAGTTGCAGGGAAAGAAACAGGAAAAATCAAAACCAAAATACACAGTGCTTGATGAGATCATTGAAAAATAAATTCCAAAGGTACTAGAAAATAAAAATGCACAACAAAAAGAGAAATAGGTACCTCGAACTCCTGCAAGTGTTGTTAGAATATCTACCAGGTTAAGTAGACACACTAAATGATACTGTCCTTCATTGTATTATTTATTGTTGACTTATTCTATTGAACCATAAAGTTATGAAGAGGTAATGCAGGTAGACACTAAAGAGAAGTGGGAGCAAGGGATGGAAGAGGAAATGGAATCCTTGGTAAATAACCATACTTGGGACTTGGTTCAGTTTCCCGCAGGAAAAAGAGCAGTGCAGAATAAATGGGTTTACAGGTTGAATGAGGAAGATGGAGAAAAAACGTAGTACAAGGCTAGACTTGTTGTAAATGGGTTTGCACAAAAGAAAGGTATATATTTTGATGAAATATTTTCTCCTGTTGTTAAGATGACTTCAATTAGGACTATTTTAAGTCTTATGGAAGTAGAATATTTGCATCTTGAAAAATTAGATGTAAAAATAACTTTTCTCCATGGGTATTTGGAGGAAGAGATTTATATGCATCATCCATAGTGATATGAGGTCAAAGGAATGGAGAATTTGGTATGCAGGTTGAAGAAGAGCTTGTATGGCATAAAGCAAGCTCCAAGGCAGTGGTATTTGAATTTTGACAAGTTTATGACAAAATAAGGTTATAGTAGATGCCATTTTGATCATTGTGTTTATTTTAAAAGGATAGAAAATGGAAGGTATACTATCTTTCTATTGTATGTAGATGACATGTTTGTTGCAAGGTTTGATATGATAGATATAAATGTGCTCGAGAAGAAATTAGCTTATTCATTTGCGATGGAGTTTTTGGGTGCTACAAAGAAAATCCTTTGTATGAGAATAACAAGAGAGAGGAAAAATTGCAAATTGACATTGTCTGAGGGAGAGTACATAAAGAAGGTGTTGGAGAGGTTTATAATGAAGAATACAAAATCATTTAGTACACCTTTATCCATCCATTTGAAAATAAAAAAATGAAATGTGTCCCAAGACAAGTGAGCATATAGAATACATGATCCAAAAAGGATCCATAGAAGGCTAAGAACAACTCAAAACACGTAGAAACAACTCAGGATGCTCATAATGGCTTCAATAGACATCAAAAGGGAAAACCTTCAAATTTACTAAAACTCAGTGAAAATGGAATAATCCTGAAGAGCGCGTCGCAAGATTTCTAACGATGCAAATGACTCGGCAAACGAAGTTACAAATCAAAAGTTATAAGCAGTCAAAGTTCATTCAAACTTGGTCAAAAGTCAAAAAGTCAAAGTGAAACGTGGCACCACTTCAAGGGTGACATGTTAGGATATTTATACACTTAGGATTTATTTAATATCTACTTGGTCTAATGTGTTGTAAAAGTGTGTTTCTTTAGTATGCATTTGTAGTTAATAAATCTGACGGTCATGATATGTTTCCAACATAGAGTGATTTGATGGTTCATACTCTCCTTGATATTAATAGTCATTGATCGATGGATTAACACCTGATTATTCCATGATATCTATTTAAATAGCATGGAGGGTCATTTGGCGATGATCGATTATGAGAAACTCTCTTGTAAAAGCTCTCTATAATATTTTTCTTTTGCATTAGTAAACTGCTCCAAGTGGTCACGTTGGCTGAGGCCATGGATGTTTCCCCATAGGGGATTTACCATGTGAAAACATTGGTGTGTTGATATTTGATCTAATTATGTGAGTGGTTACTAAAGGTGCTCATCCTCTTTTGGAATACCCGTGTTGTTGATCATGGTATCAACATTTTTTTGAAGACCTGTTCCTATTGTAGATTGAGATCATGAAGCCAAGTTGCCTCATCTCCATTTTATGTCATTTCCATACTTTTTTGGGTAAAGAGGATTGTTCCATTACATCTAGAGAACTCGTTTAAGTCTGGAACACTTTTCATTTCACTCAAAAAGGTTTGTGTTTGCCCAAGATAAAGCTTGAATACACATTTTTAAAAAAATTTGCAAAGTATTATGTTGGTTTTATTTTGGTTTTATATTATTTGTTTTCAGGTTTCTACTCTTTTAGATCTGTGTATGCTCTTTTCCCCGTTCCCTGTGCAATCTCATAAAATCATAAACGGATAGGAAAAGGTGCATATTCCGAGTAATGTAACTGAAATCTAACCCTTATTGTCATCGAGAAGTGAATTTATTTCTTGTGTGAAAATATTTTTTTTTAGCACACTCTCCAACAACAACAACAACAACAACAACAACAACAACCCCAATCCTCTTGCGAAACAATACAATATATTTTTCTAGACCATTTGGTTAAGAGTTTCCTTATTAAGTAAGAGGTTTTGAGTTCAAGTCTCTCTTTTGTTACTTTTTTTTGAAAAGGTTCATGCTAAAATTGTAAAGTGTATTTCACTTCAAATATAAAAGTGAATCACTATAAGTAGATTTAATATTTTATTTTAGAGTTGTTTATTTTGCATGAAGTAACTTTATTGTAAAAATGATCCCCACTTTTCTTTATAAAAGTGGGTCACTTCATAAAGAAACTTACACCACCACGTGGTCCTTTGGTTACTGTTTATGCCTTTTTTAAAAAGGGATTAACTCTGACATCTAAAGTCTATTTTAAGTGCCATTTTTTTTAAAACTGCATAACTTTTCCATATCTTTCCATTTAGATCATCAGTTTTGGTTTTTAAATCCATATTATCTACATATTTAATATGTCTTCTACAAGTAATCTCTTACTTACCAGCACCAACTACTTCCAATGGAAATCCCATATGGAGGATTTATTAAGAAGTAAAAGCTTGTACTGGATTACCTTGGGAAAGTAAACAACACCAGTTGATGTTGATTAGAAATCCAAATGGGATAATAGGAATGACAAAGCATGTGGATTAATCGGAATGCCCATCTCTCCTGATTTAAGGTTTCATCTTCAATCAATTGATAAACCTAAAGAAGCTTCGGAAAAGATTGAATCTGTGTTTGGTAAACACAATATTATTCGAACACAACAGTTAGAAAATCAAGTACTAACTTTAAGTCCATGTGATTTTTCTTGCATTGAAGATTATCTATCTAAGTTTAAAACACTCACAATTCTATGTGAAGAATGTAAGATAAAGATAGAAGAAAATCATTGCATCTATCTTATTCTTTTTAAGATAGGTAGTGCATATTCTGTGTTTGTATCTACCTTTTATGCCATGAAAGAGGCTCTAGGGGAAACTTATCAAAAACCCAGTCTTGAGAAATTTTGTGATGCTTTGATTAGAGAGAAAGATAAGCTAATACAACTTGGAGTGATTAGCATTGTAGGTACCTCCAACAAAGCCTTAGTTGTCCATCAGAAAGATAAACCCAAGAATTTCAAGAAGCAACATCCTCACCACAACAACAAGAAATATGAGGGTCCTAAACCCACTCAGACAGCTTCCGCTCCTAATGGAGACAAAGGAGAAAAACATAAAAACAAGAAGACTCACAGACATTGCAATTTTTGTGATAAATATGGTCATGATGAGTCCAAATGTTTCAAGAAGATGGAAACTTTAGAAGCAACAATGAATAAGCAAAAAATCAATATTGATTCTACTTTTTTTTATCCTTCTCATGGACATGCACTTTCAGCTTCTGGTTTCTCCTTCAATACAAATTCTACTTCTACTTCTGATGAGTGGCTTATTGATTCTGGAGAATCTTATCATATGGCTAAGGATAGAGACATATTTTCTACTCTAAATGAATGTAACACCAAGAAAATATTTGTTGGTGATGATATATCTCTTAGTGTTGAAGGATCTGGAACAGTTCACGTAGAAAATGGTCATTTCAAGTTGTACAACTTTGGGTCATCATATTTTTCATCAGTTTTTGTTCTTCATATTGATGACTTGAGCAAACTTTGGCATGAGCGGTTTGGTCATCTAAGCTATCGCTGATTACAACAACTGGGTAATCAATATATGGTGATTGGTCTTCCTCTTGTTTCATGTAGAGATGGTGTTTTTGTTGGTTCTCTTCTCAAAAAACATCATCGAGACAATTTTGACAAACGTACCTCTTGGCACGCCTCGAGTCCTTTGCAGCTTGTTCACAATGATTTATAAGGTCCACTTTCTTCTCCTTCTTTTTCTGGGTGCAAGTATTTCTTAACTTTCATTGATGACTTTTCCAGACGTACTTGGGTTTACTTCTTAAAACTTACAAGCAAATTTTTTGACAATTTTTTGGCCTACAAGATCCTTGTAGAAAAGCAATCTGGACATCAAATTCAAAGGTTAATAACAAATAATAGAGGCGAATATGTGAACAATAATTTTACAAGTTATTGCACTACACAGGGAATCCAAATGAAACACATTGTTCCATATACACCACAACAAAATGGTGTTGATAAGAGAAAGAACCACACATTAAAATAAATGGCTAACTGTATGATCCAATCTAAGGGATTAAGTCTAAAGTATTGGGAAGAAGCCATCAACTATGCAAATTAGATAGTAAATCACACTCCCACAAAGGCTCTTAAAAATATAACACCGGAAGAATCTTGGACTAAAACTAAACCAGATGTAAGTCACTTTCGTTTGTTTGGCAGTATAACATGGGATCACATTCCTGATGAGAAAAGGAAAGAATTGCAACCTAAAAGTGAGAAATGTGTATTTGTTGGTTATTCTGAAGATGTCAAAGGTTATAGACTTATTCAAACACATTATAATGGAATTATTATTAGAAGGGATGTTAAATTTGATGAATATCTCTTGGCCTGTGAGCCTAATTCAGTGGTTGTGCCTTCTTTAGCATGCAAGCCATATTTGACATTTGTGCCCTCTTCTATTTTAGTTTCTTCTTCAGATGATGATAGTGAGGATGAAAATCCACCTCTACCTGCTCACCTTCCTCCAGATGAGTCCTTTGAACCTAAACTAGCACTAGCTCCACCAATTCATAGATGGGTTCATTCAACATGAGAAGCAGCTGGTGATATTGTCGGTGATCCTTCAGATCAATGTCAGACAAGTTCACAGTTTTAGCGAGCCTCTTCTCTTTTGGCTCAAGTTTTAGAAACTCATGATCCAAAGACATTTGCAGAAGCTTCAGGTCATCCAAATTGGTATACAACAATGAATGAAGAGTATCCTTCTTTAATGGAAAATGATACCTGGGATCTTGTACCTCTTCCAAAAGGAAGAAAACTTGTCAGTTGTAAATGGGTCTATAGAAATAAGTATGCATCATATGGAAGTGTTGAAATACACAAGGATCGGTTAGTTTCCAAAGGATTTTCCCAAGTTGAAGGAATTGACTATAATGAAACATTTTCCATTGTAGCCAAAGTGAATTCCATTCGACTTGTTCTTGCCCTTGCTGCCTCACATAAATGGGAGGTCCATGAGATGGATGTTAAATCTGCCTTCTTGCACAGAGATTTGCAAGAAGAAATCTACATGGAACAACCTCCTAGCTATGTCCAGAATGACTTTAGCCTTGTTTGTCGCCTTAATAAATCTCTTTATGGTCTCAAGCAAGCTCCCCGAGCTTGGTATGACAAAATGGACAACTTTCTTATTGCCATTGAATTCTCTAGATGCCATTATGATCCTAATCTCTATACCAAGAAAGTAGGAATCCATTTTATAATCCTTGTCCTTTATGTTGATGACCTTATCCTTACTGGTAGTGACTCAAAAATTTTAAACCATGTGAAAACCGGCCTTAAGAAGAAATTTTAAATCATAGACTTAGGATTTTTGCACTATTTCATTGGCCTCCAAGTTTTGCAAACCAATGAAGGAATTTTTATTTCCCAGTCTAAGTATTCTCGTGACCTTATTCCTTGCTTTCACATGGACTATTGTAAACCATCCCCTTCTCCCTTCCAGCCTGGAGTCAAGCTTACTACCACCTGTACTTCTCTCGAAGTTGATGCCACCCTATACCGTCAGTTAGTTGGTATCCTATTATACTTGACTCATACTCATCCTGGTATTTCCTTTGTTGTTGGTATTGTTGCTTGGTATATGAAAACACCCCATGAAAGCCATTGGAAATAAGATAAAAGGATACTTCTCTATGTCCATGGTACAATTCAGTTCAGGATACATTACAGTTTAGGGGGGACTCCTTTATTGGTTGGTTTCACTGATTAAGATTGGGCCGACGACCTTGATGATCAGAATTCTACTGCAGGTTATGTTTTCTGCCTTGGTTTAGGATCTGTCAATTGGGCCTATAAGAAACAACAAACTATTGCACTTTCATCAGTAGAAGAAGAGTATCGAGAAACGGTAAATGCAAATTAGGAAGCCTTATGGATTTGAAAAATCGTTTTAGAGTTTGGATTCTAGCAGCAACATCCGACCAGCCTTTGGTGCAATAATCAGAGTTCCATCAAGATCGCCAAAGAACTAGTTCAACATCAGCATAGAAAACACATCGAGCTACACATGCACTTCAACAGAAAGATCATTCATGATCAAGTTATTGAAGCGCTCTTTTTCTTGAAATAATATCAAGTTACAAACATTTTCACAAAGTCTCTTACAAAAGTGAATTTTTCCAAACTTCGATCTATGTTAGAAGTCCAAGAATTTGTCATTAAGGGGGGATAGGCTCTAATGCCTCCTTCCTTCTCCTATTGTGTCACCATTGTAAATCCTTAAATCCTATACCAAGTTGTTCTTAAGGGGGGATGTTAGGATATTTAGACACTTAGGAGTTAGTTAGGATCTACTTGGTCTAATGTGTTGTTAGGTAAAAGTGTGTTTCTTAGTTTGTTTCTTTAGTATGCATTTGTAGTTAGGAGATATGACGATCACAATATGTTCCTGACATAGAGTGATTGGATGGATCATACTCTCCTCGATCTTAAAGGCCATTGATCTATGGCTTAACACCTGATTCATCCATGATCTCTATTTAAAGAGCATGGAGGGTCATTTGTCGATGATTGATTGTGAGAAACTCTCTTGTAAAATCTCTCTGTAATATTTTTCTTTTTCATTAATAAACTGCTCCAAGTGGTCGCGTTCGCTGGGGCCGTGGATGTTTCCCCATAGGGGTTTTATGATGTGAAAACATCGGTGTGTTGATATTTGATATCATTATGTGAGTGGTTACAGAAGGTGTTCATCCTCTGTTGGAATACTTGTCTTGTCGAACATGACACATGGTACGTCCATACAGTTGAGTTGGCATGGGATGACGTGGAAAGGATGGTAGACATGTGGGAAAGTTGGGTGATGACACTTGTTAGTTTCATGGGAAAATCAGATTGTGAAAAGTGTCTGTTTTGTGGACACATTATATGGTGCCACGTGGCCTAGTCATGGGCTGCCACGTGGTAACCCTCCAATGGTTGTTGTGTAAAAGTTATTTGACTATGTAGGAATCAAAATCATGACCTCTCCTAGCCCAAAGGCCCCACAACTCCATGCTACCACTACACCACACTATGTTCCTTGTTTATTATATGGTTCAAATCACATTTAAGTTTAAAGTTTGAGCTAGGCGCCAAAGGAAAGGGAATAGGTCTTCGGCCCAACCCCCGATCACATGTTTTAGCTCATAAAACCATTGGTTCCACCAACCTAGGGGCTTATCCAACTATCTGCCATTTTAGTAGCAAATGACACTATATTTAGAACATTCTGCCATTTAATCGCCTGCCAAAACCACCGCCAGACTTAAGTGGAGCGCGCCAACAATATGATAAAAGGGGGAGTCCATGGGATTTGACCTCAGAACCTCCCCAACAACCTACGCCTTAAAATATCCTCCATAACCAATGCACCAATGGACTCACTTATTACATAACCACCCACAAATTGTATAAGAAGGGGGTTTTAGGCAGTGTTAGGAACACAAAGCATGAGAGACAGACCAAGAAGGTCCGTATGGTATGAATCTATACAAATGTTTGCACATTTTTCTAGAATTGGCACATATTTTGAGATCTATCAATCATTTATTGCAGGAGCAGTGGCACACAAACTGAGGCAAGGGTGCCTCTTGGGCCAAAAAGTGTCTGAGTCAGATCGAAGCATGGAGACAGTCATTTTTAGGTAAAACAATGCCACAAACACATTGTTGGTGTTAGTTTTATGATCTGAGCAAATATTCTATAGCTTAACTCCAAAATGAGGTATACTTATGTATTTTTCCCAATTCTTTTGTGGACTTAATAAAAATACATACCCATTTGAGAGCAGGACCCGGAGGGGTATTCCACCAGGGAAAAACTCCATTATCAATTTCTTTCTGTTCATATTGCATGATTATGTATCTTTCGTTTTGATCTTTTCCTTCTTTATGAAGTACTTTAGTTTATGCTCTTTTAATACATTTCTTTAATAAGTCACCTGGTGAAAAGATCTCGAATCATGTTGGTATCAAAGAAGTCATCTTTGACTTGAATTGTTGAGTATGGATGCTTACGAGGGCCAAGCATAAGAAGGGTGAAGGAACTCTTAAGACTTTCAATCATGAATTTGGTCTTGCATCCCAAAGGAAGAAGATGGAAGAAGAGGACAAGCATGATGAACAAGATAAAAACTTCCACATGGTCTTTTATCGCATGTTAGAAATGGTCGAATGAATGTATGGAGATTACAAGAAGAGGATGAATAAGAAAGGGAATAAAAAGGAAGCACCACCAGATGATGATGCTTCGGTAAATCAAGGGGATGGAGGAGATCCTCCTAAGCCTCCATCTTCACCTTCAAGTTCTAGTTCATCTTCCTCTAATAATTCTCATCACTCTCATCATTCTAGCCGTAAAGCCTCTTTTAAGAAACCATTATTAAATCTTGATGTAAAGTTTTCTTTACCTATGTTTAATGGAGATGCTAATCCTGAAAAGTTGGATAATTGGATCCAACAGTTTGAAGTATATTGTCATGTTCAACATATTGACGAAGAGGAAGTTAAAGTGTAACTGGAATCTCTTTGGTTGGAAGGCACCGCTCTCGTATGGTGGGAGAGAAAGATACAAGACATAAGTAAGTGTGGTAATCTTCTTTCCTCATGGTTGAAATTTAAATTAGAGATAAGGAAGTAGTTCTATCCATTAGGGTATTTACATAAAGCAATGATGAAATGGAAAATTTTGAGACAGAGTAAAGGTCAGACTGTACAAAGTTTCACAGAAGAATTTAGGAAGAAATCTCTTGAATTAAAGATTCCTTTGGATGCTTATGAAACTTTAATGAAGTATATTGGTGCACTTCACAGTTATATTCATCATACTCTGCTCTTGTTTAACCCAACTAGTCTTGATGAAGTTTGTGTGCAAGCCACTCACCTTGAGAACATGGGGAAACATGTTCAAGAAGATCCCACAAAGAAACCTTCCAATTTCCCACACAAGACTTTCAAGAAGTTCAAAAGGAAGGACCAAAAGACCAATACAGTAATGAGAGAAGGAGGAAAACCATCTTGCACTCATTGTAAGAGGAGCATTCATGATGAAGAACACTATTGGAAACTACATCCAGAAAAGAAACCGAAACAGTTCAATGGAAAGGGGAAGACATAGACTATTGCTATAGTGCAACAAGATCTTGGTTCCGAATAAGGAGATGAAGGAAAGATCAGAGCAGCTAGAATACAAGGTAAATATTATCTTCATGCTAGTTCAAGTTCCAGTGATGAATCTTATATTAATGAACAAAAGAGGAATGAGTTATTTCACATACGAGTTTCATCTAAACATACAAAGATAGATACATTATTTGATCCAGTTTCCCAAGTAAAATTAATATCTGAAGCACTTGTCAATAAGATGGGTCTTGTAACAAAACCACATCCAAAGCCTTACCCTCTTGGTTGGGTATGTCATCTAGTAGAACTAAATGTTACCAAACAATGTAGGGTCATATTTTCTATTTCTTCCAAGTTGATTGATGAAGTGGATTTAGATGTTGTACCACTTGATCTATGTGGCCTAGTGTTGGGGAGTCCTTATCTTTATGATAGAAAAAAAATCTTCTTTCGTCATGAGAAAAAATACCACCCTACTAAAGGGGGAGTGGAATATATTGTTAGAGCTTACAATATGAGGGTAAATACGACACTTGTTAGTGCAGGGAAAATGAAAAGACTCATAACCACTAATAAGAGATATGCACACATGGTCGTCAAAGAGAAAGATGTCAGGACATCCGATGCTTTCCAAGGGTGTGATCCATCTCATAAAAAGGAATTAATTGATATTTTTTCTAAGTATGATGATATTTTTCAGGAACCAGATGGATTACCTCCTAAGAGGGAAATCCAACATGAGATACATCATTAGTAGGATTCTCCTCTTCCTAATGTGGGCATGTACATGATGTCAGTTGTGGAGATGACAGAGATCAAGAAGCAGGTACAAGGATTATTGGATCAAGGGGTCATCAGGCCCAATTCATCTCCTTGTGGTTCTTCGATCGTGATGGTTCCAAAGAAGGATGGCACATGGCTAATGTGTGTCGATTATCAGGCCTTAAATAAAATCACAGTGAAAAATCGATACCCTCTTCCTCGCATAGATGATTTACTTGATTAGTTGAAGAATGTCATTTATTTCACTAAGTTGGATTTGTGCAGTGGATATCATCAAATCAAGTTCGTAGAACACGATGCATGGAAGACTACCTTTAAAACCAAACAAGGATTTTTTGAGTGGTTAGTTATGTTGTTTGGGCTTTGCAATGCTCCGACAACTTTCATGCGTGTGATGAATGGTGTATTTAGGCCTTTCCTGGATGACTTTGTGATTGTATATTTAGACGATATTCTTATTTTCAACGGGACTTGGGATGAACATGTAAGGCATGTAAAACAAGTATTGCATACTTTGCAAAGGAAAACGTTGTATGCGAAAATGTCAAAATGTGAATTTGGCAAGACTTCACTTGTATACTTAGGTCATATCATGGGAGGAGGACAATTGAAGATTGATCCTTCCAAAATTGAAGTAATTGTAAGATGGCCTGGGCCAAAAAGTGTGACTGAAGTCTGAAGCTTCTTGGGTTTAGTCCAATATTGGAGGAGATTCATTACCAACTTCTCCTTTATAGAACCTCCTTTGCATGCCTTAACTAGTGTGAAGAACACTTTTCAGTGGGAAGGAAAGAAACAAAAATATTTCAACATTTTGAAGGAGAAGATCAGTACCAAACCAATATTATCACTATCAAATCTTCAACAATTGTTTTGAGATCGAGACAGATGCTAGTGGATACGCCATGGGTGTAATATTGATGTGATATCATAAGCCTATTTGTTACCACTCTGAGACTTTTAACCAATTTGTTGTTAACTATCCTACATGTGATAAAGAGTTGTATGCATTAGTTCAAAGAGTAAAGAAATGGAAGAATTATTTGTTAGGGAAGGAAACAATTGTACATACAGATCACCATCCCTTACAGTATCCTCAAGCACAAACCAAACTGAAACAATCTCGTCACTATAGGTGGATGGGTTTTCTACAACAATTTCATTTCGTAATCAAGTACAAGAAGGGTACAAGTAACAAGGCAGTCGATATGCTTTCTAGACCTCGTATTGTTGCTTCTATTATTTTGAAGAATACTTCTTCATCTCATGATAGCTATGTAAATAAATATGCTAGCGATGAAGATTTTAAAGAAGTATATGAGAAGCTAACCCATGGTGCACATGTAGAGAACTGTTGTCTGCAGGGAAAATTACTCTATCATCTTGAGAAGCTATGTATTCCTACAAGTGAATGAGTCCATATGATACAAGAAGCTCACACTTCTCTTGTGTCTGGGCATTTTGGGGTAGGAAAAACTATGGCTCATTTGAAGAGATTTTGTTATTGGCCTCAAATGAAAGAAATTGTAACTAAATATGTAAAGGGGTGTGTGATGTGTTCTACTTGTAAGCCCACTAATAGAAAATTGGGTCTATACTCACCACTTCATGTTCCATCCCATCCATGGGAAACTGTCTCCATTGATTTTGTAGGGGGTTTACCAATGACCAAAGGGGGTCATGATTATTTGTATGTCGTAGTGGATAGGTTCAACAATATGCGTATCTTGATTCCATCTAGAAAGAAGATCACTATTGATTAGACTGCTAATCTCTTTGTTCATCATGTTTGGGTTCACTTTGGGTTACCCACGTCCATTGTCTTGGATCGAGATACTCAATTCCTTGTGGAGAATGATGGACACCAAATTGAAGAGGAGCACTTCTTTTCATTCACAGACCAATAGACAGACAGAGGTGATAATCAAAATAGTTGTACTTTTTCTTTGAGGCTACTGCAGCAAGCATCCTAAGTTATGGGATGAACATATACCTTATGTACAACATGCTTATAATCGAGATTTACATTCATCCACTCTAATTCACCTTTTGAGACATGTTTTGGGTACCTACCAGAGGTTCCTTTGGACTTGATATATGGGATATATGTCAATGTGAATGAAGAATGAACAGAGGAAAGAGCCCTCAAGTTCATCCAGAGGATTCAATAGATACACTAGGAAGTCAACGAACAACTGGAGAAGAGTTAAGAACAATATAAAGCTCGACATTGCAAGAACATGAATGATCATCAGTTCTAGGTTGGATACCAGGTATGGATTCAGATTAGCAAGGAATGATTGAAGGGTGAAGGAAAGAAACTCAAGCCCATCCAATATGGACCCTTCACTATTTTGGAGAAAAGTGACACTAATGCTTTTCGTTTATATCTTCCACCTTATATGCAGATTTATTTAGTTGTGAACGTAGAGAACTTGAAAATGTTTTATCCTCCCATGATCATGGACCAGGATGAGGAAGTTTCATTACCTTCATTTGATGAGTTTGCACCTGATTACTTGGATGAGTTACAAGAAGATATCATCCTAGATAGAAGGATGAGGAATTCACGTAGGGGTAATGTTGATTATCTCCGAGTGGGCTTAAAGGGAACATACCAAGCAAGGAAAAGTGGATTGAGAAAGACAAAGTGAGGGCACTCTTCCATCACTTACCAGTTGATTAATGAAAGATTTTGGTGGTCCAAAAATCTCTCAATGGGAAGGTGTGATCCAAAAAGGATCTAGAGAAGGCTAAGAACAACTCAAAACACGTAGAAGAAACTCAGGACGGTCAGAATGGCTTCAACATATAGCAAAAGGGTAAACATCCAAAGTTCCTAAAACTCAGTGAAAAGGGCATAATCGCGAAGAGTGTGTCACAATATTTTTAACTGCATGAACGACTCGTCAAACGGAGTTACGGATCAAAAGTTATAACCGACCAAAGTTCAGTCAAAATTGGTCAAAAGTCAAAAAGTCAAAGTGACACGTGGCACCACTACAAGGGTGACACACGGCATGTTCATACAGATTATTTGGCATGGGATAACATGGAAAGGATGATGGACACGTGGGAAAGTTAGGTGATCACACGTGTCATTTTCATGGGCAAATAATATAGTGATAAGTGTCTGTTTTGTGGAATAATTATATGGTGCCACATAGCCCAGTCATGGGATACCACGTGGCACCCCTCCAATGGTTGGTGTGTAAAATTTATTTGACTCCATAGGATTCAAACTCATGACCTCTCCTAGACCAAAGGCCCCACAACTCTGTGCTACCACTACACCACACTATGTTCCTTGTTTATTATATGGTTCAAATTACATTTAAGTTTAAAGTTTGAGCTAGGTGCTGAAGGAAAGGGGATAGGCCTTTGACCCAACCCCTAATCACATGTTTTAGCCCATATGACCACTGGTTCTGCCAACCTAGGGGCTTATCCAACTATCCATCATTTTAGTAGCAATTGACACTATATTTAGAACATTTCACCATTTAACCACCCGCCAGACTTAGCAGAGCATGCCAACAATATGCTAAAAGGGGGAGTCCATGGGATTCGACCTCGAAACCTCCCCAACAACCTACACCTTAAAATATCCTCCGTAACCAATGCACCAATGGAGTCACTTATTACATAACCACCCGCTAATTGTATAAGAAGGGGGTTTCAGGAAGATTTCAGAACACAGAGCATGAGAGGCAAACCAAGTGCATCCATACGGTATGGATTTGTATGGATTTTTTCAAGTTTTCGAGAATTGGCATAGATTTTGAGATTTGTCAATCATTTATTTCAGGAGTAGTGGCATGCAAACCAAGGAAAGGGTGCTTCTTGGGCCAAAAAGTGTCTGACTCAGATCGAGGCGTGGAGATAGTCATTTTTAGGTAAAACGACACCACGAAAACAGTGGTGGTGTTAGTTTTTTTATATGAGCAAAGATTCTATAAATTAACTCCAGAATGAGGTATACTTATGTATTTTTCCCAATTCCTTTGTGGAGTTAATAAAAAGACCTACCCATTTGAGAGTAGGACCCAAAGGCATAGTTCACCAGGGACGAAATCCATTATCAAGTTCTTTGTGTTCATATTGCATTATTATGTCTCTTTCCTTTTGATCTTTTCCTTCTTTATGGTGTACTTTAATTTATGCTCATTTAATACAGTTCTTTAATAAGTCACCTGATGAAAAGATCACAGATCAATACATGTCCAGGGTCCCTTATTCATCAGTTGTTGGTAGCTTGATGTATGCTATGGTGTGCACAAGACAAGATATTTCACATGTAGTGGTAGTTGTCAGCATGTATATGAAAAATCTAGGTAAAGAATATTGGGAGGAAGTAAAGTGGATTTTCAGGTATTTGAGAGGTATTAGTATTCATGCATTATGTTTTGGAGGTTCAAACATTATTCAACAAGGATATGTTGATTCATATATGGCAGGTGATAAATATAGTAGGACAAGCACCACAGGGTATGTTTTTAGTGTAGGTGGAACAATATTAAGTTGTATTTCAAAACGTCAAAATGTTGTTTCACTTTAAACAATAGAAGAAAAGTATGTTGTTGCTACATATCCTAGTAAAGAGATAGTTTGGCTACATAGGTTTATGGATAAACTGGGAAAGAAGCAGGAGAATAGAAGTTTATACTGTGACATCGAGAGTTCCATCCATCTTGCAAATAACTCAACCTTCCATTCAAATACTAAGCATATACAACTCATGTACCATTTCATATGATCTTCCTTGGAAGATGGACATTTGAAGTTGGAAAAGATACGTACTAGCTAGAATCTTGTGGACATGTTAACAAAGGGAGTAAGTAGGGAGAAACTGAGTTCCTACTCAGTTTCAGTTGGTCTTCAAGCATGAAATTGAATATGAGAAATTTTCCAGGTCCAAGGTGGAGTATATTCCATCAGATACAAAAACAATGGAGTTTTTGTGATCAGTCTCAAAGTGGGATATTGTTGGTTGTGGAGCATGATTATCTCCTTTATTTATATGCAGGTATGCCTAGCCCCCTTCTGTCAGGGGTTCGAGGGTTGGCCTCGAATGAAGGGGGTCCAGGGGGGACCTACCCCCTAGCTGGGGTGCATGGGGGCCAACGGGCTCCCTTCTAGGGGTTCAGGGGTGGAGCCCCCGAGTGAAATGCTTTTTGGGAAAATTTCCTTGTAAAATATTATAATTTCAAAGTCAATCTTGACTATTCATTAAAATGTTGCAAATATGACGGTATAATTTATGGTAGGGTTTTTCACACTAGAAGGAAACACTCTTTTATGAGGGAATTATATTACGACTATGTATGAGTGTGATTATTGTATTCTTATAGAGGAGATTGCGACAGCAAGAAGAGGAAGTTATAACAGGTTTGTTGTAGGTTGTATCCCTTCATTTTGATGAATACTAAATAGCAAGGACCTGGCAATTTCTCTGGTGGATGTAGCCCACACTGGGTGAACCACATATGATATTCAGAGATAGTTCAAGCGATATTCAGAGATAGTTCAAAAGAATTCTCATTATCATTAGGTGGTGCATAAGGGTATGCGAAGGAGAATCTTGGAGGAAATATTGCATCACATCAACATGATTGCAATTACTGTCCATTGTTTCTCATGAACATAAGATTGGTCTATTCCCATACTTTTGTCTCATTTAGTTTACATATGAATGTTATGCTTGTTTAAATTAGTTAGATTTTCTTTCATCTAACTTTGTGCAAGTAGTAGAAGAGGAAGAATGTTATATATAAGTGCAGGAATATTGTCATCGAGGTACGCTCGAGTAATAAGGAGTAATGAGGACAACCCTCGAAAAAGGTGCACTCTTGTTTCCTTTTTCCTCTTCTCATTTTCATGTGTGAATAGGCTAGAGTAAGGGATGTTAGTGTCCACTTTATCTATTATGTTTTAGCTAAAAGAAACCCAACTAAGGGGAGATTATCTTGTTTGTAGTGTAATATTTCTCACAGCATCTATGGACCCACCCCTCATCCACTCATGGTTCCCACTCGCCAAGAAGAAACCAATTATAAATTGAGTACTGACCTTACTACCCTTTAGGCCCAAGTAAATAGGCACATTCCGACCATTCATGCAAAAATAAACCACATCCAAGAACAACTCAATAGCCAAATTACTGAAGTCCATTCCTCTCTCAATGAATTCATGAACAAATTCTAGGGTCCTTCCTCCTCTGACTCACCTCTCTATACTGAAGGTGTTGAATCCAACCAACTTCTACTCTCTCATTCCAACTCCTTACTATTGGTTGTGGAGCCTGATTATCTTCCTAATTCATGGGTATTTTTTTTTTAGTTGTGTTTATACCCCATGAAGATTGTACACCCTAGAATATTGTACACCCCTTCATGCAGGGGGGGGATTCCCCCCCCCACCCCTCATGGGGTCCCGGGGAAAGTGGGCCCCCGAAGGAAAAATTGCCTTGTAAATGTATATTGTAATTTCATAGTAAATATGGACCATTCATTATAAGGTTACAGATCTGACGGTAGAAGTTATGTTAGTGTTTTTTTCCCTAGAAGGAAACCCTGTTTTATGAGGGAATTGTATTGTGGCTATGTATCATTGTGAATATTGTATTATGAGAGAGGATATTGTGAGAGAAAGAAGAGGAAGTTACATCGGGTGTGTTGTAGGTTGTATCCCTTCATTTGTTGGGTAATAAAAAGGAAGGACCTGGAAATTTCTCTCGTGGATGTATCCCACATTGGGTGAACCACGTAAATTTGTGTCTCTATTGTATTGTGTATCTTCTATGTTTTATTTTCTCATTTGTATTATTTTATTCCTCCACAATCTTATTTTTCTAACAATTGGTATCATGGTGAAAGGTAACTCACAAGAAAAGAGGGTTCCTGGTTCGAGTGGGAGCAATGGAAGAAGATGAAAATTTTAGGGTCGAGAAATTTAATGGAAAAAACTACTAGTTATGGAAGATTATTTATATCAGAAGGATCTATTCCTACCATTAGGTGGAATATAAAAGAAGTTGCCGACCATGAATGATAAAGAATTGGAGATTCTTTATAGAAAGGAACTAGGAGCAATACAAATGAGCATGGCAGCTTCGATGGCTTTCACTATTTCAAAAGAAAAGACAATGAAAGAGTTGATGGATGAATTGGCTAAACTATATGAAAAACCCTCGACGTCCAATAAGGTATTTATAATGGAGAGATTATTTAATATGAATATGTAAAAAGGTGGGTTTGTTGCATATTGTTTAAATGAATTTAATACGGTTAGTAATCAGATAAGTTATATAAAAGTGGACTTTGATGATGAGGTCATGGATATTCTAATATTGTGCTCATTGCCAGAAAGATGGAACGACTTGGTGATGGTTGTAAGTAACTCTATCTCTGGTTGAATCACTTTAAAATTTGATGATGTTGTTGGTGTTATCCTTAGTGAGGAAATACGATGAAAAAGCATAAGTGAGACATTAGGTAATGCATTAAACATGGAGAACATGGGAAGACAAAAGGATAAAGGAAAGGGATTAGGGAACCACAAGAATTCTAGGAAGGGTAGATCCAAATACAGACTAGGAAAGATACAACATTGGAATTGTGGGAAGAAAGGACATCTAAAGAAAGATTGCAGATCTCCAAAGAAACAAAGAGATGGACAACGGGAGAAAAATCATGAAGCAAATGTAACATGTGATGTGTTACAAGATGCTTTGATTCTTTTTGTAGATAATATTTTTGAGTATTTGGTAGTAGATTCAAGGGATTCATTTCATGCCACATCCCATAGGGAACATTTTCGATATTATGTTCAAGGTGATTTTAGACAGGTTCATTTGGGTGATGATGCACCATGTAAAATTGTTGGAATGAAAAAGGTAAAAATAAAGAAAATGAATGGAAACCAATGGTTATTGAATTATGTAAGACATGTTCCATAACTAAGGAAAAATATAATTTTATCAGGGCAGTTGGAAAGTGAAGGGTGTATATCCATATTTACAGATAAGGTGTGGAAGGTCACCAAAGTATCACCGATGATAGCAAAAGGGGAGAAGGTAGGTACATTGTATTTATGTACTAGTAATACTGAGTCTTATATTTCTTTACCTTCTATAGGAGTGGATACAACACTGTGGCATCATAGTCTTGGAAACATGAGTGAGAAGGGGATGCATATAATTCACAAATGAAATATGTTGCTAGATATTAAATAAATTGATTTGGATTTCTGTGAGCATTGTGTTTATGGAAAACAAAAGAGAGTCAGAAAAGAAAATAAGAGTGAAAGGTTAGAGCTTGCCCATATAGATGTATGGGGACTAGATCACGTATCATCTCTTGGTGGCTCTCATTATTATGTTACTTTTGTTTATGATGCAACTAGAAAAACTTGGGTTTATTGCATTTGACAAAAAATGATGTTTTTGATACTTTTAAGAAATGGAAATATTTGGTTGAGAATGAGACAAGAAAAATGTTGATGTGTCTCATATCAGACAATGGAGGTGAATATTGCAACAAGGAGTTTTATTACTACTATTTATACCATGTGATTCGTAGAGAGATGGCATTTTGAGGAACACCACAAGAAAACAGTGTGTCAGAAAGGATGAAATGAACAATCATGGATCGTGCAAGGAGTATGTGGTTGCATGCTAGTTTTCCCTTATAGTTCAGAGAAGATGTTGTAGATCTTGTTGTTTACTTAATAAAAAAATTACCTTCAATCTCTTTGGATGGTGGAATTCCATAGGAGGCATGGACAGGTAAAAAGGTAAACTATTCTTTTTTGAATACTTTTGGTTGTGAAGCATTTGTCCATATTGATAAAGAAAATAGAACAAAGATTAAGGAAATCCAAGAAGTGTAATTTTATTGGATAGGGTGTTAATGATTTTGGTTATCGCTTATGGGATTATGAAAATCACAAAATCATTAGGAGTAGAGATGTCATATTCAATGAGAAGGTCATGTACAAATATTAGTTGCAGGAAAAGAAAGAGGAAAAATAAAAACCAGAATATACATTGCTTGATGAGATGATTGAAAATGAAATTCCAAAGGTACCAGAAAATCAAGATGTACAACAACAGGAGAAACAAGTCTCTCAAAGCTCCTGCCATTGTTGTTAGAATATATACCAAGTTATGTAGACCACCTAAATGATACTCTCCTTCATTGTATTATTTATTGTTGATTGATTCTGGTGAGCCATAATGTTATGAAGAGACAATGTAGGTAGACACTAAAAAGAAGTAGAAGAAAGGCATGAAAGAGGAAATGGATTCCATGGTAAATAACCAGAACTGAGATTTGGTTCAGTTTGCTGCAAGGAAAAGAGCATTGCAGAATAAATGGGTTTACAAGTTGAAGGAAGAATATGGAGGCAAAAAGTGGTACAAGGATAGACTTGTTCTAAAGGGGTTTGCACAAAATAAACGTATAGATTTTGATGAAATATTTTCTCTCATTCTTAAAATGACTTCAATTAAGACTATTTTAAGTCTTGTGGCATTATAAGATTTTCATTTTGAACAGTTAGATGTAAAAACAACTTTTCTCCATGGGGATTTAGCGGAAGAGATTTATATGCAATAACCACAGAGGTATGAGGTCAAAGGGAAGGAGAATTTGGTATGCAGGTTGAAGAATAGATTGTATGGCCTAAATCAAGCTCTAAGGCAATGGTATTTGAAGTTTGACAGGTTTATGACAAACAAGGTTATAGTAGATGTCATTCTGATCACTGCATTATTTTAAAAGGCTAGACAATGAAATCTATATTATCTTTCTATTGTATGTAGATGACATGCTTGTTGTAGGGTCTAATATGTAGGATATAAATGTTCTCAAGAAGAAATGTAACGAGCCGCCTCGTTACGACAACT